>ABWE02001950.1:0-118830 GCA_000173235.2 Hyaloperonospora arabidopsidis Emoy2
TTGGTGACAAGAAGATGGTTCCTGTTGTTGCAGCCGGTGGAGCCGCCGTTCCAGAGACCGGAAAGCCAGCGAATTGGAGGCACGAGCGGAAATGCCGCTGGTGTCACTGATGACAAGAAGGACAACAACGCTGGTGGCGGAGTCAGTGGAGCCACCGATACAGGTGCAGCTGGCACGAAGAGTGCTGAAAAACCCGTGACGGACGCCAAGGACATGCCCACTGTGGTCGTTGGTGACAAGAAGGTGGTTCCTGTTGTTGCAGCCGGTGGAGCCGCCGTTCCAGAGACCGGAAAGCCAGCGAATGGAGGCACGAGCGGAAATGCTGCTGGTGTCACGGACGACAAGAAGGACCAGAACACGTATAGCGGAGTCAGTGGAGCCACCGATACAGGTGCAGCTGGCACGAAGGGTGCTGAAAAACCCGTGACGGACGCCAAGGACATGCCCACTGTGGTCGTTGGTGACAAGAAGGTGGTTCCTGTTGTTGCAGCCGGTGGAGCCGCCGTTCCAGAGACCGGAAAGCCAGCGAATGGAGGCACGAGCGGAAATGCTGCTGGTGTCACGGACGACAAGAAGGACCAGAACACGTATAGCGGAGTCAGTGGAGCCACCGATACAGGTGCAGCTGGCACGAAGGGTGCTGAAAAGCCCGTGACGGACGGCAAAGACCGCACTATTGTGGTCGGCGCTGATGGCAAACCGTGCACTAATGGAGTCGGAGGAGCAACTGGTACTGCAGTCAAATCAACGCCGATGAAGAATGGGAACATGAACACACCCAAGCCGCTCAAGAGTGGAGCTAAAATGAGTTCAAAATTCACGACCACCAGCCCGTACAATGGACGCGCCGGAGCTGTGACGCAGCGGGTGTACCGCAAGCTTCGTTCGTCGTAAACGGGGTGTCGTTGATATTTCGATTGCTTGTGTAGCCACGATATTCACTCAGCTCCATCTCTCTTGATGGTTCCTTTTACTACATTCTTCCTGTAAGAAATAAATCACCGCACTTATCACGCCGTTGTAGCCATGTGCATACGAACGCTTTCCTGATTCAGTTATACTTGGAGAATAAACATCCGGCCGAAGACCGACATCGACTGCAGAAAACGTTTTGCTCTCTCCGTCACATCCTAGATCTAAACGCCCTTTAGTGATGATCACTGCCGGGTCTCATCAATCGTGGTCCATCGCTTCGTGACGCAATGTCAATAAAGTGGCCTTGTTGATCAAAAATCTGTATTCATACCGTCAACGTCCCAGTAATTGTTTGCTACAAACGTGCGCTGACTAGCGACGATTACAACAATTCGGGCTGACTCTCGGCACCACTTCAGGTTTTTGTGCAGATGTATTGACAATGGTCTTTTCACCTGAAAGAAACAAGAAATAACAAGCACAAACTATGCTCGTGGTCTCAGAGCCGCGTGCAAGACCTACAGGCTTGCACCTCTTAGCGCCCGAGTGACGTGGAACAGACCTTTTAGTAAGGGAGCGGAGTAGAGCTTCCACGTTATCAGCTCTCGAATGATGCATACAAAATCCGCTTACCAGATTGGGACAATGTCGTCGACCAAATCGGTCGGGCTCGTCGTATCCAATTGTCAGACGATGCCAGCCTGGCCATTCCAGGTTCTGTGGTGACGACCATGTTCGGTCGTTCAAATCACGAACACCGGTTGTTTGAACACAAGCCATTCGCAGTGAAAGAAATGCGCCTTTTCGGTGCAACGACGAGGTACCGAAGCGCAGCTGAACATTTCGGATTGCACATTCCATAGTTTCTATCGCTTGGAAGACGCATCTTGACACGCCCTTCGTAATAATTAAGTGACAGTCGTATTCAGAGTGCAATGGACGATAAAATGGACGCGACAAAGTCTTCAAGCGCGGATGTCAGTCATCTGCGAAGCGGGAATGACACCGCGCCGAACTACGATTGCTACGTCGACTTTGGTACAACACAAACACTGTATATTCTCAATAACTAGTGTTTTGCTACTCTCTGTCGTAGTGTACGAGCTGTTCTACTCAACGGTGCGTCGCATTCAGCTATTAGTGTCAGCGTGGTTGGCGCGGGTATCATCTCAGCGAGCATGACCTTAAATGTTGGGGCATTATGCATATGTGTAAAAACGTAAAATGTTGAGGCATTATACCTTCGTGTAGAATACGAAATGTCACCAAATAACTTGATATGTGAACAGGCACAATGCCGTTGAACGCGCGGCTTACGTGTTACAGGATTTGCAACTTTTGAACCGGTCGTACCATGAAGTGACCGACTTCGTCAACCTGATCGGACTTACAACTTACTTATGGTTACGGACGAAGCTTTTGAAGTGGTCTGCTACCGCATCAAAGTCTCCGCCAACAATCGTTCAGGTGTCTAGTGACAAGTGGTGATAGAACATGATTGCACCAGAGACAGCACGCGAGCTTTACGCTTGTCTCCAACGTGAGCTTCACCAAGGTTGAGTAAAGCGTTATGTAAGGCTACAACAACAGTGAAAAGGTGTATATTTGTGCCGTTGTGGGATCGGTCTCCCTATATATCGATAAAAGTCGAGCAAGCCACAGTTGACGTTTTTATTTTGATCCGTTCACAGCGGAAAACAAGATCGACGGTACGGATACGGGCGACGAGTCCATAGTTGCAGAGGCGGCTTGGCAGCTCGAGATCGTGGTCATTGACTTGCTCTCGAACAGAGCCACTGGATCCATCTTCCACCGTGGCCATATGTCCAACACGAAAGAAGCACTGCATATAGTCGAACAGAACCCACCCGTTTCAATCATGACGGGATCGCAGATGCTCAATCTGAAGCTCGCTTAACAGGCTGCTGTTTTGTTTGTTACCTGCAGCTCTCGTCTTTGCTCGGAGCCTGGATAGGAGTCCAACGGTACGATCATTTGTTAGATGCTAGGGGGTATTCGAAGTTCTACTTGTACCGAAGGCTGCCACCAATGAATACAATGAGAATGGTTCGGCAGCGTTCTTCTCGACATGAAAATGTAATTGCCTATATGTACGCTACCACATTATCCGATAAGTACAACCGGTACAAACACCGAGATGATGCACCGGCCACTGCTCAGGAATCGCTCAAAAATTCGCTGGTCGAGCTGCATCGGATGCTGAATTTACTGCACAATTTTGCTGTACTGAATTACACTGGATTTGTCAAGCTGTTCAAGCGCTACGACAAGATTTTGAGTGTCTCAGTGGACAAACGCAAGGAGCAGAAAGCCAAGCTACAGACGTTTGAGTTTGCCAAAGCACGGTCGTGCTTGAGGCTCTTGAAACGAGTGGAAAGATCGTTTGCCGACTGGTTCTGTGACGGCAACGTGACTGTTGCAGTCGTGACGCTCATGACGAAGAAGGAGGATTTTGTGAATTGGGGCCACATTTATCTTGGTATCAAGAGTGGATCGTGTCTCGTCTTGCTGATCTGGGTGTGCTGGGACTCACTCGTGGTTCCCACGTTTCGTAATGAACGGAAAGATCGTCTCATCGATCTTGTACGAACTCGTGCTTATCCGGTTTACCGTGGCATTGGCTGCCTCCTTTTGTTGCATTGGTTGGTCGGAGTCTCGCTCTATGTGTGGCGCGCAGCACGGATTAACTATCGGTACATCTTTGAGTTAAATCCACGACGAGCGCAGTCGTACCCGCAAGTGTTCAGCGATGCCACCAACATGACTATTGTGTATTTGGCAAACGTGTTGCTCTATTACAAGGTTGTGAACGGTTATTTCCCGGAAGAGCTACTACACCGTGGGTACTATCCGCTGGTGCTGTTTCTCTACACCTTTTACTTTTACGCTATCCGTCCATGGGGACAGCAGCTTGGTATGCTGCGAACTTTGTGGGAAGTCGTATGTTCGCCGCTATATCCAGTGTCGTTCTTCCACACTTTTGTAGGAGACTATCTGACGAGCACGGTCAAAGTGACGCAGGATGTCAGTTGGTCAATCTGCTTCTTCGCGACTAAGGAGTTTCTCCGCAAAGATGTTAACCCGATCGCTGTCGGCACGCAGGATCCGCAAACTTCTCCAATGGATTCAGTTGAAGAGACTTGTGCTGACAACGTGTATTACCTAAACGTGGTCGTGCCATTGGTGTGCGTGTTACCGCTATGGTGGCGGTTTCTGCAAAATCTTCGCCGCGTGTACGATACCAAGACGTGGTGGCCGCACTTGCCCAATGCTGCCAAGTATGCCCTTGCGCAGGTGGTGGTGCTGTTCGGTCTTTTCCACCCTTTGTACAGCGACGATAGCGACGAGACTACGTTGCATATGCATGTGCGGATGTTTGTGGTAGTATGGCTGTTCCTGTTCACGGCAAGCTCGCTGTACACATGGATCTGGGATGTAACGATGGACTGGGGTCTCGGTCGGCCGCAGTTCAAGTTCCTGGGAGACTCGCAAATGTTTTCGCGCAAGTGGGTCTACTACGCTGCCATTGTTGCCGACCTCTTTCTGCGGTTTGCTTGGACTGTCACGCTCATTCCGCCGCGCGGTGCAGCTCGTTGGCTGCCGCTGTATTTGCAGCCTTTTACAATAGTGCTTGAGCTGTTTCGCCGGACATTTTGGAGCTTCTTCCGGTTGGAAAATGAACACCTACGCAACACACAAGGGTTCCGTCGCGTGGACTTCATCCCGCTTCATTACGACCACGGCGTTGGTGACGTGGACAAAGACGTTGGCAATCAAGAGGAGCAATTGGACTTTCGGGTCTTCACGCTCAAGATCCTTGCCGTGCTTTTTACAGTGTTGGGGCTCAGTGTCATTGCAATTGTTGTCGAGCGCTAGCATGGAGAAGAGAGAGCTACAAAAAGCTGCAACGAAGATAGAGACCATCACATATACACGAATGGGAGGCATGAATTAAGGTGTTACTGCAAGTCAAGAAAGAACGACCCTGTCAATATGAGCAGAGCGTAATCCTTTCTCCAAGCAGCGCTCGCAAGCAAGTACCTAAAACTTCACCTCCTTCAGCCCCCACTTGATGTAACAGAAGGTGGGGGCGACAGCGCCTTCGGGGTAGTACGCGTACGCAAGTCCAGCCTCCGAGTCGCACGACTTAAACATGTAGTACTGCAGTTCTTTGAACATGGAAACGAGGAACTTGACAATCTCCTGCGCGTCGCTCTTGAATTGCGCCAGCGCTTCGTCGCCTGCCTCCGTCGCCTTGAGGTGCTTCATCGTCTTGCGAAAGTACGACTTGAGGTACGTCTTGAGCTCGGCTTTCGTGTCAAAGCCCGTCTCAATGTAGCCAAAGCCAATCGAGTCGTCAATCACGTTGTTGACCGTCTCGACGGAATCGTCCACCTGCTCATCGTCCCCGCCAAAGGCGTCTCCGCAGCCAATGTCGACGTTGTCGGCGCCCTTGGCCACCGTCTTGGACTCGACTTGAAACATGCCAGGAACCGCGTTGCCTTCCATGTCCTTGCACGGCGACACCTTGTGCGAGTCCGACATCACCTCATCCTCGGTGAAAACATCCTGCCACACCAACATCTTGACGGATTGTGTCTCTCTGACGACTGAAGAGCTACTGGCCGCGCTGAGATCGGTGAGAACCACCCGTTTTTGAGCAGGTTTATCTCGGCGGTATTGGATAAAATTCGAGCCGAGGTGCCCATCCCGGATGCATGTCTGAGGAAAAAAGACGAGACAAGATTAGATACAGACCTGAGTAGAAGTGAGAGCTTTGGTCTGATGATCAAGTCCATTGGTACCGTGCAGACTAATTTGCCATCGAATCAGATCGGATAGATAGTCTCCGCATGATGACACCGATCGTTAAAACTAATAATTTTTAGTGATATCGACGCTTTTGCAACGACCGACTGTCTCGAACGCAAAGCTCTTTTTGTAACATTGTCCAAGGCGTAAACTGCTACAGATAGCTCATATTGCTGACATGAGGTTCACGATACCTTACTTGTGAAAAACAGCACTGGATTCTGTTGTAGAATCTTTATACCTTTGGATATATCTCATACATTTTGAGGACAAGGGATCGATATGCATACTTGCAGCAGAAAGTGGTGTGACCAGCCTATCGACCGAAATACCATGCTTTGCTTTAGTTTTCACCATCTCCACGTATCGATTGAGGCTACTTGGTAGACATCCATTTTAAAGCTGCTATTCCGTCGAAGCTGTCCATTCCTTCCGCAATAAAACTTTAATTCGGCATTTAAACTAGAGGTACGAAGTAGTAAAGACGTGTATTCGGATGAAATATGAGCTTTGAAAATGATCCATTACCAATAGGATGCGTAGTATACACAAAACCAATAGAGACAGCTATCAATGATAGGCTTGCTCTGTACCTAAAAAAACTAGGGCTCCGACATGGACCAAGTCTTGTTGAATCGACCCGGTATTTAACCGGCTGGTCCGGTCACGGGTCGAGGGGGGCGACCCGAACCATGACCATCTTTAAATCTGCCACGGTAATTTGCCAAGATGCGTGTATATCTGATAAATTTTGGGTAGTGCATTGGGTTCTACGTTCCTTTACCAGAACGCTTCCTGATCAATAGGGGGTATTAAGGCCTTTACAAAAGGTTACGAGTCAACATATTTCATGGGGGAAAGAAGAAATCTAACGGAATACCAAAGAACTTGTTCTGGTAATAAATGGCGAGATGATGCAATCTGAATGCTGTACTCGGTCATATCCGCCATCACTGTGAGACGGCAAACAGAGAACCTGTCAGTTCAAGTAGCAGAAAATACAAGCCGTTCTGGCCATAAATTTGTATGTCTTGATTAGGTTAAAGCTGCTTGTCGAGGTTCACAGAATCGTGGAGCCAAGCACGTGTGAACAGCTATCAGTAAACCATAAGAATAGCCAGGTATATGATGATTAGGTGTCAGCTACATAAAGAGCAACCTCTTCTGTGCATACTGGAACACCCCATTAACATTCTGACCAAAACTGGAAATCATCTTTACAATCCTGAGAAACCCATGGATAAGCGGATGCGCATAGAGCATGATGTATCTTGTGTCTTGGATACGTCAAGTGTCTAGCAGCCGACCACAGTTTTTCAACACCATTGTGTGCACAAGCACGAACTTGAGTCCACTCGGCTTCAAGACTAGTCGGAAAACATTCAATGACTGTGGACCAAGAACATCCTGAACGACAATTTAAACACCTAATGACGGAGTGCTTGGCAATGGCCGTATACAGGTCGAATCAACACGAGATGTACGAGGCTTCACGCATTATTTAAATCGTCCGCATAGATACGAGCAGTGTGAGGTATCTGACAGTCCAACAATTGTTGAAGAAGACGAACACGACCTGCGCTCGTATTGATTCCGTATCCGCATTCGTTTGTACGTAAAGACGAATGAATGACTTGTAATGACTCACAACCGATTAGTGTGAAAACCTACGACCAAGCTGGCTTAAACAACACTGTACCTGGCACTACCTGTTTGCGGTGGTTTCGACATCCTTAAGACATCTTACAGGTCTATAACACCTCAGCTGGCTCTAGTTTTGTTTTGTATTTATTACGTTGTGTGCCACCTATTTCTAGCTCGATGACGCTGCCATCCTCGGTAAATGTCGACCCATGTCTACGATGATGGCCGCTTCCACACTGCCAACCAGCCACTGGTAAATGAATTGAGCTGATGCGTGGCTTCTTGCATAGAGTTCAGGTGTCCACTAAGTCCTTCAAGACACGTCGTCACTGCTGCAATGGCCGCCGCGCAATTCTCGTACGCTTCGATGCGACGCTCGACCCCTTCCATGTACTCCTCGCGACCCCTCTCTCGCTCTTCCTGCTGCTCGGTCACGTCCCTTTCGGTGTCACGAGACGTTTCTGGTTCACCACTGCCTTCATTTACTACTGACTCTATTGACATGAGCAGCTCCGAAGTGTTTTCGATTGATGATGTCTTTTTGCCAATGAATTCAAGTTTTATGCCCGAGCTTTAGTGGCAGTGATTAATTTTTCGTCACACTTATTTAGGACCAAGACTCACTGACCGTCGTCGACTACTCACATCGAATATGGATCAGTAGTTTGAATGGAGTTATTATGGACAGAGAGGTGGGTGTGTGATACAGTAGCTAACTGTAACTGCGTGCTGCGGCAGCAATGGTATAATAGATTGTATCTTTGCAATAATTGCAGCCTGGATGCATGGGCTTGGCCGATATACGCTTCTACTGGCAACCGTATTAAATCTTGATCTATCTATTAACTGCTTGCACACCACGGAGTATGGTGATAAACACGAATTCTTCGTCATAACACGATAGATCGGTTTATGACGGCCGAGAGCTAAGGCTCGTGTCAGTGGCAAGTCTCGACGTTGTGATAGATGTCAAGAAGCGTGAAATGGCAAAGCTGAAGATTGACACGGAGTACGAGCACACGGACACATGCATGTTAAGTCGGGCAAACTATGTCGTTTGTGTTTGTAGTGCTGACAAGCAAATGATTCACGTGAAAGATTAAACCTGTACGAATACTTGTTGCTAACTCGTATCACTCTCAGGCAAAAACGAAGCGAGCACATGGCAAGCGACAAAGAGCTGCACCGTCTTCCATCAATTTTGACATCTCTGCTGCCCACCCCATCCCTCCCCCTCGTCCTCCATTTCAACCCTTTCGACAATGTCAAACTCGTCTATTCCGAGCTTTGAGCATCGCCAGCGCCTTCTTAACCTGAATCTCCGGAGACAAGTACCCGCGCTTCTCATAGTTCGTGTAGTACGTGAGTTTCTTGGGGGTCGGACGGGCCGACAGCGGAATCGTCTCAAACTTGTGAGGCTTGAGCAGTGCACGTAGCGCCAGTCGGTTGTGATACACGGACGTGATGCTGCCTCCAGCTGCTTCAACTGCCTTAATCGCCGACGCCGAAGCCTGCGAGACTTCAATGTCCAGCTTAGCTGTAAGGTGCTGGCTGCCATTTCCCAGCAACTTGATCCCGTGCTTCACACGCGAGCACTTCACCAAGCCGCAGTCCACCAGGTCCTTCATCGTGATCGTTTTCGACGTGTCAAGACGTCCCATGTCCACAAAAAGCTGGAGTTTGTCCACGTTCAAAGGCTCCATGGGCGTCGCGAACTTATTGTTGAAGCCGCGCTTTGGCACACGTTGGTACAAAGGTGTCTGTCCCCCTTCAAAGCCGGGACCACGTCCTGACCCTCCGCCCGAGCGCGCCTTCTGTCCCTTATGTCCACGACCTGATGTCTTGCCTTTGCCCGAGCCAATGCCGCGGCCGAGACGCCTGCTGCGCTTGTGTGCGCCATCATTATCACGCAAGGTATTGAGACGCACCCCTGAGCAGCAGATGCTGCAGCGGCGGAGCCGGCAAAGGCCACGCGAAGGCCGAGAGCACAGGGCAAAGCTCGCTCCAGGGACTTGAGACTCCACATTCGTTCAGGTCAAATCGATGGCGAGGAGGTCATTCGTACATTACCGAGATGATGTGCCACATCATGACTACGTTAAGAAACGAGGGCGATATGACCAGCTAAAATCGTATTTTTTTACTGCAGCATGCCAAAATGACTACCGAAGTATAAAGGAGTCCGTGGTGGTGCGGGGACTACCTGGGACAAAATAGTAAATGCCAAACAGCTGGGTTCATTTTTTATTCGGCTGGGTCATTCTGAAAAGTTCTCAGAAGTACGCCCAACTTCGTCAACAGTATATCCCACATGCTCAATTTACTATCATTATTTACTCACATGCCCGTTCAAAATGACGATATCGGTGCAAAACAGGCTACTACCCTACCAGACCTTCGTTCTTCTGTAAGCGTACCATACTGAGAAAGATGTCGCTTTTTGATGCCATCTACATCGTCAATAGGTCCATAAACATGATGTATCCGCGCGATCGCGCTTATGGTGAAGCGGTATATCTCGCCTAGAAATACTGTTAGTGGCGCGTTCTTACGTAATTTAACTGCAATTGCTGTGACCGAGATATTTACACCGTTTGAATTGCTGCAGTTGTTTAAACAAGCAGCAAACTCGCATAGTAAAATTAGCGCGGAGGTTAGTAATCGTAGTTGAGTCGGAAATATGAAAACCTTGGTGTTTGCGATCTCGCGAAGAGCCCACAATAGTGTCAGGAGTGGGCACAAATACTAGAACACCAACACATCCCCAAACAGGAGGTAATCGTGTTCGATAACGATATTGCGAGACAAAGAGAATCAGTCAAAAGCGCTGTGGATTCTGCCATTTTTTGTTGCGCCTGAGTTGTCTGTCTTGCCTCCTATCTCTTGTGTCCGTCCAAGCTGATTTCTGCAGCCAAAGTTGACCAAAGCTAATAAACCTAAAGGCTCTAAATCGTTAGCCGCTGTTTCACCTTCCCTGGCATGCCTCTCCAATCATGAAATGCAATTTCTAACAAATTGTACATCGTGGTTGAAACGCGAGAGCTATCACAAGAAACCCCTTTTGACGAGAAGGTCATCCAAAGTCAATTCTAACAACAAATTGGTAATTCGACAATATTCAACAGGATGCGTTTTAAACGACGACTGTTTTATCCTACACCTAAAAGAATGACCCAGCCGAATAAAAATGAACCCAGCCATTTAGTATTTGCCTGAATTAATCATAGCTCTACCTATAGCTGCCTTATTCGTGTACGATAGTGTGTCCACGGATCGTCGATGGCGGACGACCCACCTCCGCTCAGCAAGAAGCTGCGTCGGAAGCAGGAGAACACGCAATGGCTGGCTGTGCGCAAAGCTTCTCAATTGGCTAGTGGCAACCCCAAGTTCTCTCGAAAGCGTCGGAATCAGCGCCAAAGCCATCGGAGCGCACATGTCGAGCTCTTCCCCTCCGTCCACTCCTATCCATGCTCGTCCACCACGTGTACCATTGTGGCAGGCAGTGAGTGTGTCAGTCCACCATATTGATCCTTATGTGTATCGCGTCGCCTTGTTTGCTAAAGGTCGGTCGGTGGACGGGCAAGTCCTTGGGCGAAGTGGTTGCTTGCGAGTTTCCGACCGACACTCTCGCCCGAGTATTGCGCTCCGGCGGTGCAATTGGGACTCGTGCGAGTGAATGGAAGCGAAGCAGGTCTCGACCCGGTGATCCAAAGTGGAGACTTTTTCGACACTTGAAGCACCGACATGAACCGAATGTCCATTGTCCAGTGAAGGATGTCCAGAAGCTGGCGGAAGTGACGTCTCTACCGTCGACGTGATTACATGACGAAACGAGCGAGCTGATGGTCGTAAACAAAATCGTCCAAGATTGCGGTGCATCCAACTGGAAGCTGTCACTTGACTCATTAGTGCACATCCTGCAGCATGAACAACGTGAAGCTGTACACAGTCAGGAGGTCGATCGACTGACGCTATTGCCGGTCGATCGGCTGACGCTTTTGCTGGTCGATGGGCTGGATCGACCGACATCGGGACTGTTGCTACTTGCCAAGTTGGCGGAAAAGAAACGTAGTCTTACGACCGAGCTGAAGGCTTGTTCGTTGGTCAGATGTGCGGAAATTTGCGTCACGCAGAAGTTTTACGTCGCACGAGTGAAAAACGGGCGAATTCCCGTAGAATGAAGCAACTTCGGCATGTGCCCATATCGAAGGCTTGAGCTCGAGACTGGTAACGATCGAAGCTGTGGGTGACTGCTACTGGCGTGTGATGGCTGCAATTAGATTGAAGTCGCCACGCCAAGGACATGTGCGATGTGTGACGGAGGCTCCGTCTGCAAAGTCTTGTGTTACGCTCATGCATCGTCATACAAAAGAAATGGATGGGATGGTCAAAGCCTTGTCGAGAGTCGACTTGTGACAGGACGGACGCAGCACATCCGCATCCATTCACAGCATTTGGGCTTCCCCATTGTGAATGACCCGCTTTATGACCCCGTGGCGATCGAGAGTAGAAGACCATCAGCAAAAGTTGCAGTTGCAATGGAAGTGTCAGGCACTGTCGATGAGCGATCATATACGGGAACCATGAAGTCTTTTGAATACACACTTCAAGACAAGCGATGGATGTATCGTGCATGATATTTGCATTGGTGCAAGACAAAAATACTAGCTTCTCCGTGTTGACTAGAGTCAGTTAAGGAGACTAGACACTTATCTACAACAACAATTGTAAAAGCATGCGAAATGAAGTGTTTCTATTCTGAACTTCGTACTATTAATGTTCTTCACATACAAAGCTGGTAAAGTGGCGGTGACTGTACCAGTACGTCCTCTCACGCCATCTGCTAGAACATCACACCAACACTACGTTTAATCTGATCCATCGGATGCCACCTCGCGGCCAAGTTTACTTAATGTCAAGTTTCGCCATTTTTGACTGGTGACATGTACAATCTTCCTCGTGAGGTCTCATTCTTTTACTTTCCTCTACAAGAGGAATTTCCATGACATATTCCTTCAGCTCCTTCATCATATCGTCAGTGTCCAGAATGTCTTTCGCCTTTTTCCTCCCGCTTTTCTGATAGTTTTGAAATTCAAAATCCCCAAAGATATCAGCCGGAACCACAAAATACAACCGCGGTTCAGCTGGATTTCCAAGCATATCCAGAACTCTGCGAAGACCTTGACGTTTGCAAGGGTGCACTTTTGCACAAGTCATTTGGAAAAGTTCATTCGGCGTGCCCATTGCATCCACCGATTCAAAATTACCAGAAGCAGGCCGCAGGTATGTTGGCGGATCGTCAGCCGCCACTCGAATGTTTCCCTCGAAAACGGTAGCTTTTCGTTCTCGCAACACAACTTCTTCAACATCTTCATCAGTGATGACTCGTGTAATCTTGCTCTCGCCTTTCTCCCCACCTGCAGCTTTCTTCTTCGAACCCTCAGTCAAGCGTCGAACTCGAAACGTTCCGCCACGGGGCAGAATTGAATGCACATACGTCTCAAACAATAATCCATAGACCACTGCAAAAGAGTCGATTTTTGAACAAGAAGAAAGAAATGCCAGTAATCTTCCCCTGTTTTCCGCAAACACTTTATTATAAACCATGTTCAGGACGTGCCTTGACGCAAATACATACCCCTCGTTATTGAAATCGTCCTCGACAAGAATGTGAAGCACCCTATGCGATATCATAATATCCTTCGCGCTCATCTGTCCATTCGAATTGACTATCGCCTCCAAATTAACCTCATTAATCGCTTCACCTAGCAGACTCTGTTGCCTCTCAACCATCGCAAAGCGCAAGACATAGCGTGCAATGCCGCCCCACTTACGATAACATTCCATCACGCGTCCCAATGGCCTGTCCGAATACATCAGATCACGACATTGAAGAATCTCTTGCTCAGTCCAGACAGGCATATAAAACCGTTCGCAATCGTCTTTATAATAATCTTTCCAGACCTTCGGGCGTGGTGACGTAAGAAGAATTGTCTTCGCCGCGTAGTTAATTGGTGCGATGGCATCCACAACGTAATATGTTTCGCTCAGATTGAGAATATCTTTAAAGTCCGTGTTCGATCCTGCAACCGCTGTCTCGCCACAGAATAAGAAACGATCCTCCCCTCTGGCAGGCTCGTAAACCACTGTTTCATTACTACGTGCAAGATGTAGCAAGATGAAATAGCCGAAAACCGTTTTGCCGATTCCCGGGTTGCCGAGAATCACAAGATTGCGGATTCCTGGGCGATTCAGAGCCCCCAAACAAACGTTCCATAGCTGCGGATAGCAATGACGTACGTACATACGAGAGCCACATTTCTCCTGGCCAAGAATAAATGTGTCTTCTGGTAATGCAATAAGTTTACCAGCAACGAGGTCGAATTTGGTGTAATCTTTTTGGAACGCTTTCCAGAATTTCGTCAGTCGAATACCCAGATTCAATATTCCTGATGTGACAGCATTAGCGACAATCTGCGGAAGCACCACCAACACGTGGACAACGTCTTCTCCAAGAAATAGACCGGAACCGAACAAGCTTGGCTTTCCTAATTTCCACGACGCGTCCATCTTCTCCATTTGATCCAGAAATCCTTCAGTCTGAAGCAATTCGTCCAGATTAACGTCATATGGCAGCCACGTCCCGTTATCTTTTGCCAGATAGAGCTGCAGGTCACTGGCAACGCAAGTGATGTTCGGTCCTTGCTTCTCTTTGATTGCATCCTTCAAGCTACCGACCAATTCATTTGTGTCGATTTTGACGACGAAATTGCTGTCGGGCTCACCGACGATGGCACAAACCAGCGTAACTACGACCATCTTTCGGTGACCTGGTAGATTCTCGAATGGCAAAAATTGGGTTATACATTTAATTACAGACTATATACACTTAAATATGTCAAGAGATGTAGAGCACGACGCTGAGAACGACTGATTCATGTAATGTGGCTCAGAACGTACAATCGATTATATTCTGAGTCGTCATATCGGTTGAGAATATGAAACGGCTGTCAACTTAATCTTGAATCGCTCTTTTCTCTAGAATAAAAGCGTTCGATTGATGACACGAACCCGAAGCGCGTATTTTTGAAAACGGGTGGAGCGGGACGCGCTAGGATTGTGAGGACTTGGCGTACCGAATACTAAACATGTTATTTATGATAGCTAACTCCAAATTTACTGCGACACATAACGTTGCTCAACCCATATCGTTACTTGTGTGCAATTGTATAGTTCCGAAAAGCGTCCAGGTTCTTGTGGAACATTCGTCAGTCGACCGTCATTGCATTATAGTGAAGCGCATGACACCATCACAACAAGCAACATTTGAATAGGGACTCTGTAAAGAGACTTTGTAAATGAACAGCAAAGTGCGATGTGACTCACTTCCCCTTGACTATAAATTGTCGGATTAAGACAAGAGTCTACAAAGTATTGCTTATCCGGTTTAAGTCCGTTGTCAAGGATAATTTTGAAAAGGGGAACGATATTCAGCCGGGAGCCGCTAATGAGCCTTCAGTTTTCGCTAATGAGCCTTCACCTCATACATTAAACAAGTAATTGGATTTGAACCCCCCCATGTCAAATTGTTTGATTTTCTTTATGCTTCTAATTTCTAAATTTTCACAGTCGAGACTGAGCCAAGCTCCACATAGAGCATCCCCTCCGACGGGTGAGAGCACTTATAACATAGGCTCGCAGGCTTTTTACGGTGTATACCATCCCGCCCTACACCACGTCTCTTTCCCTCTTAAGAGGTCCACCCCGAAAAGCTCCGACGACGGTACTTCGTTTATGGTACAAACGTATTCAGACCATCCACATTAACGTGTAAATAGACGATCGCGAAAACACAATACACATGTTGTATGCTGATCATCCTCTAGTTGTGCTTGAGTGCTATAATGTAACCATCTTAATCAATCTTCTGTTGTGGACAGCGTTGCATGAGCATGGCAGATTAACTGCTTAAACCCCACTTTCCTTGCTGTTTTTCACCCTTTGTTGCCGTTTAATTGTTGTAACATAGCCTTCCGGCACTGTCAGCTCGTCAAGCGCGTGACAAGCTTTGATAACAGAAACAAACAGCTCTCCTGTGACTGGTTAATGCCTTCCCCTTCCATGTTGCTTTTAAGAAGGAAGGTCAGAGGTACGATATAGTAGGTTTTATGAGATCGATGGACGTAATTTCTAATGCGTACAACAAAACAATTTGACAATTTGGAGGCTTCCAATCCAATTACTTGATTAATGTATGAGGTGAAGGCTCATCAGCGAAAACTGAGAGCTCATTAGCGGCTCCCTATTCAGCCACCACCCTTTCCTAAAACAGCCATCACCCACCAATGCATTGTTTTTTCAAAATAAATATATAATCAAATTAGTGTGATTATAATTTCAATTTGAAAAACAATGCATTTTTTTTAATCGGTCACGCAAATATGCAACGTTCAAATCCTTTGGACAGATTTTTTGCAATATATTGAGTTGGTGCTGACAATATAGACGCACGACTTGCGTTTGATCTAAAATGGTGGCGGCAATACATATATGTACCTATGTTGTTCGTTCTGTGGCTAACAGACCAGCAAGAAGGATATGGCCAGCTGCTTCCAGACCAAGGAAAAGCAGGATGCTATCTCTTCTCGGTCCGCGTGGGCACATTAACCCTATATAAATGGGCGGAATGTATTGCTTCACGGGACGCTATCTCCGAAGGTAGACAAGTGGTCCTTACACGCGATCAAGATTATCGTGGTCAGATGTGCTAGTTCGTGTCAATGACTCGGCATCACAAGCTGAAGAATGAAGATGGAAATGTTAGCAATTACTTTAAAAACTTATAATTCGTGATTGGCGATACACGAGACGGAGATGCCGAAGCTCACCTGTCCCTGAACAAAAAATTTGCTACGGCTGAAAGAAGCATGTTGGCTAGGTACTTCTCGTATCGATGGAGGTGTACTAGGAAAGGAGTAAACATAAACGTTTCACGGCACCACTTTTTAGTGCCTACCCTTTTTGTGCGATTGGCAACAATGACATAGTCTTGTTGTTCTGCATGGGCGTCAATTGCTGCCTTTGCTTCCTCCAATAATCGTACGCAATCTAGTCGGTGGACCCGCACTTTTCATTGTAGTAATTAGTGGATAAACATATTGGAATTAATTCTAGATGGCAGCAAACAAAATCGGACAAAAGGTATCATAATAAAAATGTTTGATTTTGGAAATAACTAACCTTACTTTTATCCAATTAAATGCATGGTTTGTCAAAAAAGATATACGTACTCATATTAATTATTGGTGGCTGGTGGCTGATTAACGAAAGGGTGGTGGCTGAACAACGTTTCCCTTTTAGAAAACTGTTTATGAGCAAACGATATTGCATTCTGGCAGTGTAACGGGGTACCTCCGTTACATGATAATTTACTTAAGGTAAATATCAAGTACGAATATTGCGTTTGGACAAACACAATATTCTCACAATATTATCCTAATCGATAATATTGCCCCGCAGATGTAACACACTGCTCATTGGTTGATATAGGATCAAGATATCAACCAACAAAGTCTAGCCACGACAGAAGCACGCAACGAGTGGCGTGTAGATAGTTATAATACATGTTTGTATTTAGACATAGCTAAATGAGGTCAAATAGGGATTTATTACAAGGATTAACTATACTAAATACAGTTCGACTTTTTACCTTTACTGAGTACTCTTACTCCGTACAGCAACCTTCCTCTGCACGTACGTGTACGTGAGGTAGTCGGAAGCACACACCCTTGCACTGTCAGCAGTGCAAGGTTTATTCAGTTACTTGAATAAGGTGTGCCCCGTTACACCTGGTAGCACTTCGTAGTCCGTTCAACGACCATGAACATGTTGGACGATGAGGGGGATGATTTTCATCCCGCGCATGAAATATACTCCCATTTGAGTCAAATCGAATGGGACGCTGTTGAACGCTCGAGTTCAACGATAGGACAAGAAGCCGTAGCGCACTGCTCTCCGCCCTGGGGACAGACGGACAGCACGCCACCATCTCCAAGTTCATTCAAAAGTAACCTTGCTTCACCACAAGGTTCTCAACAGACAGAGCTGTTGAGAGAACATAGTGCTCAACAGTTTGAGCTGTTGAGACAGCAGCAGGCCACTGCTACCGGGTCGACCTGTATACGTCTACCTGAGACTCTAAAGATTGACATCTCAAAGTACAAGGGAGCCGATGAAGACTCTCTGTTGAGATGGTTCGTGGAACTAGACGATGCCATAAGGGCTCGTCATATCGTCGATGAGGAAATGCAGATCGCATTTGCTCAATCGAACTTGGCAGGGCGTGCAAAGACGTGGGTCTTGGGCCTTAAGTTACACGACCCATATGTCTTTGGGTCGTTGAAAGTCTTCAAGTCCCTACTAAGGCAAACTTTTGAGCCGCCACGAGCGGAGTTCAGGGCTCGCTCTGAACTCCTGAGAATCAAGCAAGGTAAACGTGACGCACACTCGTACATTCAGTACATACGTCACCGTACCAGTTGCATAACAGTCGACCCACTGAACCAACAAAAGTTGATTACATTGTGCATGCAGGGTCTGACTGATGGTCCAGTTAAAACCTACCTGTTCCGATGTTCCGATTGGAGTTCAATACCCTAGAACAATAAGGGTTGCGGAACAGGAGGACTCAGCGTGAAACAGGCTTACGCGAATTCGAATTCCTATCGTCCGTCGAGACGACAGGAAAATGGAGGCCCAGAACCCATGAACCTCTGTAACACGAGGCGCGAGAGCTCTCGTGTTAACAACTATAAGAAATTGCAAAAATGCAATAGATGTCAGAAGACAGGGCATCATGCATATGAATGCAGTGCCCCGAGGGCGGTACCACGTACCGCAGGAAAACAGTAACCACCAAGCGGCCAAGAGAGGTCCAAGGCGTGGGTCCGACGTTGTTGCGAAAACGCAACAACGTAACGGACAGCCAATAAAACGGTCAGGTTCATTAGGTGCGGAGCACCCTACTGATCCAGCAACGTCAAGTGTGTTTGTAGGCCTCTTGACGAAAGTTGCTCTCAACACTCAGTCATTATGTGTTGTTGCTTCTAGTAATGAGGTTTCCCTCATTACCTTGAAACTCGAAGTGACACAAGGCATGTCGCTTCGAGCCCTAGTCGATTGTGGGGCGTCGAACAACTTTGTACGACGCCAATCGCTAGACAAAAGAGAGCTCGAATATGTTGAGCGAGAGATCCCTCCAACGAGGATGACGTGCGTCTCGCGACAGGCGCATCCGTAACAGTGATGAAACGTGTAGTGGGTATTACCTATACACTGAAGGGAGTCCAATACAATGATGACTCCATCATACTAGACTTGAATGACAAATTTGATGTCACCTTGGACTGCCGTGGCTCAGAAGGTACGAGCCACAAGTCAGCTGGCATCTACGAACAGTCGATAGCCTGTCACTTGTTCATCAGATGGCCATCTGATGAACGCCATGGATCGCCCACAAACATGTGGGTGTACTACGAGCGAGTGCGATGGCCTCGCGTGTGGTTCGGTCGTTAGCACAACTGCACATGGCCATGGAGTGGCTGATCGCCACACCATGAAGCCAGATTCCCGCGACTGCATTGAGATGCAGGTCGTGCCGAAGGCCCACCACCCGAATAAGTCGAATGGACTGGGGCATGGGTGTCCTCCTAACGGTCGACACCCAAGTGACAACGAACCGATTGCCAATGATTGGCATGATGATGATCTTAGTGCGATTGGAGAATCGCACGTAGAAGACCTGGCCGCGGTAGCGCAACCACCGCCAGAAGATAACGAGGGAGCAATTCCACTCGTGTCATGTGATGATTTAGCCCAAGAGGCTAGTGAGGGAATACGCCCCCACCCAACTGTGGTTCCCAGGAGATAACAGAGACATTAAATGTCCTGTTCGATGACGGATCAAGAATAGGCACTTACCAACTTGATCTGATCGCACCTCCGAAGACAACTTCGGAGATCACTCAATTGCCCACGCTCGAACTGAATAGGTTCTTGCGTGATCTGCGTAGTGGAAAAGTCAAGCAGATTTGCGTACTCGTCGTGGAAGACGAGTACGTAACCGATATTCTGTCGGCAATGTTATTCGCTGAGAACGAAAGGGTTCTCAGCAGCTCATCAATGGACGAGAGTGTCGTTGATGAGAAGACTCGGATTAAGCGATATACATCCCAATCGTGTGAATCGCTCAAGACAAATCCTCTCTACGATGATTTGACGGAATTCAGAGATGTGTTCCCAGAAACAGTGCCGTGCGAGCTACCCAAGGATAAGGGTACTCGTCACGAAATCGACCTGAAACCAGGTTCAAAGTACTGTCATGAAGCAGTGTCCACTGCCTCGTGAACAAGTACTAGCGATTGACAAATTCTTTGCCGATCGCTTGGCAGCGGGACATGGATGAGAATCACTTCCCCACATAGCTCTCCGACCTTCTGTGTCCGAAAGGCCACAGGAGGATGGCGGATAGTACATGCCTTCAACAAGTTGAATGCTGCCACTGTACCGTCTCAAACGCCGGTACCAAGAAAGTATGTCATTATAGATGTAATGTCAAGGAGTAACATCTTTTCATCGATGGATCTGATGGACTGGTTTTATCAGATCCTTATGCGTGAAAAGGACATTCCTTATACAGCAGTGAGCACCCCAATCGGTATGCTTTGGGAGTGGTTAGTAATGCCCCTGCTACGTTCAACAGATGTGTAACGAATCTGTTGAGATCTGTGCGAGAATTCGCACCCAGCTATTTCGATGACGTGTTCGTCCATAGCCAGGCTATGGATGGGCAGACGGATTTGGAAATCCACCGACTCCACGTCTAGAAAGTTCTTATACTGATGCGTGAGCATAAGTTGTATGCCAATCTCAAGAAGTGTATATTTTCTGCAAGCGAAATACCACTTCTTGGATGCATCGTGTGTAAGCACGGCGTCCGGCCCGATCCGGAAAAGATCAAGGCGATCACTGACTGGCCGGTGCCTACCGACATAAAAGGACTTCGAAAGTTCCTTGGCCTAGCGGCGTATTTGCACAAATACTCGCACAATTACGCCGAGATGACTGTTCATCTCTCTCGTTTATTGAAAAAGAACGAGAAGTGGGCATGGAGTGCTGATTGTCAGCGCTCATTTGAAGGTATCAAGCAAAGCTTGATACGCTCTCCAGTTTTGGCGATTGCAGACCAAGACAGACCATGTGGTCTGCGATGCAAGTGATTTTGCCATCGGATGTGCATTAATGTAGTACGACACAGACGATGCTGAGCGTGTCTTCTGCTATCAGTCACGTCAGCTGCAACCAGCTGAACGTAACTACCCAGTCGATGACAAGGAACTCCTTGCCATGAAGTATGCTTTAGCAAAATTCAGGTTCTACCTACTAGATGATAGACCCTTCATCGTATACACGGAGCACGCACGGCCGTTAACAGTCCACACCTCTCGCAACTAATGGCGAGGTGGATGTCGTTCTTCGCGGAGTATAACTTCTTCGTGGAATATAAATCAGGACGACTGAATGTCGTTGCTGATGATCTGTCGCGCCGACCCGATTTAGAACCGGCTGTGCAACCCGAAACTGGTCCGACCACTGTCGCGGTGTTGACGTCGAGCGGCCCGTCGTCAACCATACTCGAAGCCATACGCAAGGCGTACGATCTGGCGATGGTGCGTTTGATGGATCATCTCTCGCAACCATCCTGTCAATCCCTTAAAAGGTTGCCCCCAGTAAATCGATCCTCCACGGATAGATATATAGTCCACAATGGTTTACTACATTGCCGGCGACACGCCTCGTGTCGTCGTACCGGACCATGGTGACATGCGACTGCGCATCATGTATGAGTACCACGATGCACCTACTGGTGGACATCGTGGTCGAGAGAAGACATATCTCACAGTTAGTCGCGACTTTTACTGACCCCGCCAGTATCAGCTCGTGCGAAAGTACGTCCGCGCATGCGAAGTATGTCAACGAGTGAAGTCAGGTCCTTCACTTCGCGCGCCGTTGCAACCCTTACCCATTCCGGCAGAATGCTGGGAATCAGTCTTAATGGACTTTGTCTTTGGATTCCCCGCAGACCCACACAAAAATACAGGTATTCTTGTATTCGTTGATAGATTCAGTAAAATGGTACACCTGGTCGCTGTACCTGAAAATATCAATGCATCGGCATGTGCTCGTGTTTTATTGACACGATCTTTCGTCTTCATGGGTTGCCTCGTGAACTCGTCTCTGATCGAGACCCACGATCCACTGCGGAATTCTGGCGATCCGTGTTCAAAACACTCAGAACGCGCCTTCAGATGTCGACCTCTGACCATCCTGAAACAAATGGTCAGACAGAACGTGCAAAACACGTTCTTGAGGAAATCCTTCGGGGATATGTCCATTCGTTTACAAATTGGAGCGAATCCTTGCCAATGGTGGAATTCGCCATCAACAACTCGGTGCATGCATCGACGACGCATACACCGTTCTTCGTGAAGGGCTTGCGCCACCCACGCCTACCCACCTTCTTAGAGTGTAACTCTAGTTTGAGGCGGGGAAGGAATCATTCTAGCGAACGCCAACTCGGCTCTCACTCATCACGTACTGACCACGAGGTCACTGAGTAAGACGCCGATGTAGATCACATCGATTCGGTGAAGAAGAGGAAAGTAAGGATGAGGATGCTCTTACTACCCAGGTCACTGATCTTGCCACAGTGCGCTCCAAGCGCACTACAGCCAAAGGCAGAGAGTCAGCAGATGAATTCATACTGGATCGCGAAACAGTTGTCCATTTCGTACAAGATTCCATTGCAGAAGCATTGGACCGAAAAAAGAAAAACGCAGACAAGAATGGAATGGCAAATGTTCTTTCATTCAATGAAGGTGACCTAGTCCTACTATCTACGGTAAACTTACCTCGACACATAGTGACTTACGTGGGTAGTAACAAGTTACTACCCAAGTTCATCGGTCCATTTTGTTTGCTGCGCCGCATAAGCAACGCATACACGATTGAACTGCTACGTAAGATGCGCACGCATCCTACGTTCTACGTCGGTCGTCTTAGACCTTATCATCAGTACGAGACTTCTTCCGGTGAAGAAATCCCTTGCGCTCAAGCATCTCCAAGAGATACTTGTGTTCGCGGTGCTGACTATCAGCCCGAGTCTGAAGTTCGGATATCTCCCCGCGAAGCCGAGAGATATCCTGACGAGCTTCCACTAGCTCGTCGCGAAGAGAACGCTGAGTCCGCTCATACTCAAGCTGAGTAAATGCAAAATCGGATCGATCTCTCTCCCGTTCCGAGGAGAGACGTGTCACATTGTTGACCAGACCCAAACGTCTGCTCCTCTCGTGCTCGATGTCCTCGCGCAACTCACACGTTACGCGTTCGGGCTGGCTCACAGTATCAGATTGAACCCGCAAACCCGTCTGAGAACGTTTTTCCTCCTCCGCCTCATCCATTGATTGATGCGCGCGGTGGCCAACGCTTCCTCGTGGAGCGCTTGTTGAACCACCGCGATGAGAAGGGACGTCGGACGAGTTACCTCGTCCGGTGGCGCGGGTATCCACCCTCGGCAGATAGTTGGGAGCCTCGCTCTCAACTGCTGGTTGATGTGTTGGGCCTTGTCGAGCAGTATGACAGGGCGCATCCGATGCCGAAGAAGGCCCATCGGGAAACGAACGCCCAGAGCGCTTGTAGAGGGATTGCAAATTAGCTATTCCCTCGTACATCTCTTGAGTGACACGTACTCTCCACCAGGGGCCATTCATCGAGTAGGCTTCCTTTGGAGCTCGTGCCAAGTTATTCACACAACTTTGGCACGCATCACCCCACAGAGGCATGGTAGCCCGGCCTCTCTTGACAACCGATGCAGTTTGAAATGTGCACCGGTAGTGGTCCGTTTCTCAAAACGATTTCGAGCTAGCAATAGCTTGTCTAGCCAGGCATCACGCCCAATCTCACCAACGTTGTGTATGAAAGCGTTCCATGCCTGAATCAAAGAGGGACCATCACGCTTGTGACTCCCACTGTACCATCGATGCTTGAAGAACGCATCGATGAAGAAACCATGTTCAGTGTGAAAGTTACTCGCACTAGGATCAAGCTTATGAAGCTTTGATGAATCGAATAATCTTATTCGATAACGATCACTCGTCGTGTCAGACAGACGAGCCAACACTCTCTGAGGAGGTAGCCACGGCTTCTTCTCAGGAGCAACACGCAAGATGTTGTAATTCACAATCTCTCTTCTGGTTTCAATAGAAGTACCGACACCAGGATCGTCCAGATCACTCGGACTATGATGCATGATTACATCACCGTCAAGATCGTTCCGATGGATTATCTCGCTTTTGGTGGAACGACTCCGTCTCGGACTCGTCGGACGATCCGAAGATGTCACCACGATCTGCAAGGCTTAAAGCGCTTCGAGAAGCCGACTTATTTGGCTCCAATTTAGCCAACTCTGACTCTTCCTTGACTTTCGCCTCCTTCGAGTCGGTCTCACCGTCAGACTCGCCAGAGTATATGAGCTCAAGCTCATAATCTTCGATGTCACGCGGTGCATCACCGCGTGCGCCTGCAGCAGCAACTGCTGCAGGCTGAGTTGCGGAAGCAGCAGACAAACTTACGTCAGCTGCTTCGGGTGATCCTGTCTCCCCTGCGGCAGCAGAGCGAAGTCTCATGGCTGCGTTCTCAGCAGCTCGGCCGCACACTGCATGGACTTGTTAACCATGCGATGAGAACGAAGAATGGATGGATTGGCCAACAAGTGCTTCCCTGTCCCAGAGCCACTCAACAGTGTCATTCAATAGTCAATAAGTCACTAATGTAACTGATGGTTAAGGGGGGATGTAACAGGGTGCCCCCACTACATGATAATTTACTTAAGGTAAATATCAAGTACGAATATTGCGTTTGGACAAACACAATATTCTCACAATATTATCCTAATCGATAATATTGCCCCGCAGATGTAACACACTGCTCATTGGTTGATATAGGATCAAGATATCAACCAATAAAGTCTAGCCACGACAGAAGCACGCAACGAGTGGTGCGTAGATAGTTATAATACATGTTTGTATTTAGACATAGCTAAATGAGGTCAAATAGGGATTTATTACAAGGATTAACTATACTAAATACAGTTCGACTTTTTACCTTTACTGAGTACTCATACTCCGTATTGCAATCTTCCTCTGCACGTACGTGTACGTGAGGTAGTCGAAAGCACACACCCTTGCACTGTCAGCAGTGCAAGGTTTATTCGGTTACTTGAATAAGGTGTGCCCCGATACAGGCAGTCTGAAAAAATGCTCACTTAATTTGTGTAGTTGGGCCACGCGTGATTCTTGTGTTCTTCAAACAAGCTGCGTAGCAACAACGAGACGACCAATATCTCATGAGGCAGTATGAAGCCAGATATTGAGACGTCACAGTCGAATGCTGTATCGTGTGTGGAAACAGTGAGCACATTATTCGACGCTTTAATGTTTGCAAAACACGCGATGGGATCCCACATCCGTGCGATGAGCCACATCATCGACATACTTCAAGATGGATTCGGTAATAATGGAACCTGAAGGTAGTGAGTGACTCAATACGCCCGTATACTTGCCTTCGGTTCAGAGATACAACCAGTTCTGTAGAACAGACTACAAATGTCGCGTAGCCACCGGAAAAGTTCAATGAATGCGATGTCTTGTTGCGTATCGGCTACTTGACATCAAATTCAGCGTGAACTAGTTTGGTTTCACGATCAAACCGACTTCAAACATTGATATCTACCAAAGATTGCCCCCCCCCCCCGACAATAAATGTCTACAGGTCTAGCCCAAGCGCCTGCCACAGCCACAAATTGACGACATCCTTGCGACACCGCTGGCGATAGCGTGTTCGTGAGCGACCACCGCTGCAGCACTCGAACAGGTCCGACTCGAAGACCTCTGCTTCGCGACCGTCACACATCACCTCGTGCGTGCGCTTCTAAATTTACACTTTCCGCTGGCGCACGAGCTGCGGATTGGCCATGTGAGGACTGTTGATGCATTTTCCAGACGTTGTGTCGGCAGCTCATCAGCCACAAGCCGGTTGTGCCGGTCGACGTTCCATACATCCTTCAAATGAAGTTGCAGCATCCTCGCCTTGTGCGAGTAGGCTTTCTTCAACGACCCGCTGCGCAATTTGAGTCATCACAATGCACACATAGTGTTAATTTACTGAAACCGTGTCGTGATACCATCAGCTCTTTTCATCGCCCGCACCTCTGAAAGTAAGCAACATCTAGCTCTTCATCCACGTCCAGAACGACTATCATATCATTTAAGTCCAGGAAGCGCTACGTATATATACATATGTATACCTGCATATATGCATAAAGATAGATATAGATATACAAATAGATACATATATACATACATACACACATATATGTATAGATGTATGTGAGGCGAGACTTGCACACGCACCCCACTTGCCCAAATCTAATGATGTAGAAGGTATATATAGTACACTTACTGCAAAAGAGGTAGAAGTAACCGCAAAATGTATTTAGTGTTAGAGCATCTCCAGTGGTGCACCATATACCAGTAATAGCAGGAATTTCTGGCTAGATTCGGTCATCTTCGCGAGGGCTCTTTGCAGCATCGCCGTATTTCTTAAGTCAGGTTCTCTGATAGAGTTGACAACCTCTTGAGCTGCAATAACGTCGTTTTTATCACTTGTTTGTCTATTTCTTTGCATCTAGACCGTGTCAAGCGTCGGTCATGTGTCCATCCGGACGTATTCTTTATTGAATTATACGTAGCACGACCATCAAGCCCCTCCTGACCGTCAATACTATGCAAATCATTCACCAATTCACCGTCTTGTAGATCAGTCAGGTTTTTATCATTTCGAACATGCTGAGTTGCTGCCACAATACGCTCTTTAGGAATGTATACCCGATACCCCTTCATTTCATCGTTTCATCGATAAATGATGGCCTCTTTTTCACGCGCGACCAAAAACTGTTGTCAGTGTGTAGGTGCACTGTGCATAAAGAGACAATAGTACGACGTTACTTAAGGCTGGTCGTTTCTTGGTCAACATCTCGACTGGCGAGACAACATCGTCGGTTTCCTTGGCGGGACTATGATTGAGGATGTACGCCGCGTATGTAGCAGCTTCATTTCATGAATATAAAAGTCGTAATTGAAACACCATGCTCCACTGCATATTCAAGATGGTGTGGTCCATCCTTTCAGCTTTGCCATTACTTTCCTGGGTTTTTTGCTGACTTGACGAGAGACAACAGTTTCCCTGCAAACAGAAGGAATGTTTTAATCGCCTTCATCTTCTGTACTTACAGCGTGTATGCGGTAATTGAATCGCTGGTAAAAACGACACCAGGAAGGGCTTGAAATTAATCACAGCAACAACTTTGGTCTTCGCAAAGAACACTCGGTAAAAGGAGGACCGACGATCTACAAAGTTGATCAAATACCGATTGCTAAGTCGAGCACGAAAAGTCATCGGACCCTTTATGTCGAAACAAGATGACTCCACCGATCACGTCGATGTGCGAATTCAACTTACTATCATTGCGTGACCGTACTTTCTTCGTGCACAGGCCTAGGAGTTATGCGCTTAAAATCAGTGAAATTGATACCAGATGCAGGGTCGCGAGCCAATTTTATGATAATGTCGTAGCTCAGATGACTTAACGACGATGGAACTATAACAAGCTTCCATGTTTAACGCTTATTTATATCCGTGTCCCTCACCATTCACGATTGTCATGACCGCCTCGTTTAATAGTTCAAATCCTCACTTAAAATACCACCGTGGATTTACCAACGAACTCATTATTTATCCAGTCAATGTCCATAATGGGTGCACCACTGAGATGAAATAATATAACGCGCCCCCTTACCTATGTTTAACAACACATCGTTTCATTTACATCTTGACAAAGGAAATGATGTTTCCATTGTCAAATTGTAAATGAAACCCGCCCAAGCTGCAACGATGTCACCATATTTTATCCACGAAGATGCTCTTTGTCCATTTTGGAGCAAGATTGCGGTCGCCATTACAGATATACGGGTTTACAGCTTTGCAAAATCTGACCAGGCAGTTAGATAAACCATGTCAAACCTATATCAGAAATTTCCAACTAGAATATCATCGACGTACCTTTGACAACCTTTTTGCCTTTGTTTTTTATTTTGGCTGGTATTGTTGGGCGACCGCTCATAACGACACTTTTGAAGCCTGTTTCCTTGTGAATCCTGTTTCTCGCGTTTCAAGAACTCTCGTACTCTATATATACACAGATGTAGTGTGATCCACCTTCTGTTCGTTGCAGCTGTACTAGTTTTTTCCGCATGCGATAAGTCATTCAAAAAAGCGAGACTTTAGTTAGGTGAAGAAGTTATGTCGCATCGATTTAGTTGAAGGTGGCAGATGCGAGCGGACGATCCCGTAAGCTGAATGCGTCTGTGGGAACATCAAGTGGTGATAATGAAACTACACATTACATATGATCGCAAACAATCTTCCTCGCTGAACGCGCGAGTAGCTAGTCCGGTAAAAAGGGACTGGACCATGAAACTGTGAGGCTTCTTTCCATAGATTTTGCAGCAATTCGAGAGTGTGCTCTATGATTCGAGTTTGAAAATGCGGCCTTGAACATAGCCTTGTTGCAACAGTTACAACGTGTTAACAGTGACAGGTCGAAAAGCATTTATCAAACAAGAAGTCACGAGGTACTATGCATACGTTCTGTGCGTACGTAAACTACGTCACCCATGCTTCAAAGTGCCGCGCTGTAAGTTTTGTGGTCAGCGACTGGGAAGAGATACTGATCGATAATCCAAATAGGCTACAGTTTTCATTTTAAGGTATCTATCAGGTGCAGGTTTCCAGTAAATATGAATTCACTCTCGCTGAGTTGTGCGATGTGGCATTTCAGCAATTTATATTGCTTTAATTGAATGAGGATTCTTAAATACCCGGTGTTTTTTTGCACAATTCCCGCATTCAACCGATTACTTAGTATGTCCCTTTTCTGGATGTAAGCATCCTTCTTTCTTCAAACGTCATCCAGTGGGATTTGCACCTTCTTCGTTTCCTTGGCAAAGTGCTGCCACGATCTTGGTGGCTTATCGTTCCGTCGCAGCCAAAATAGCCAAATTCGGTCTAAAGAGGTAGCAGTACCAGGAAATATGAATGGGCAGGTCATTCCGCGTTGCGGCTGCATAAAAAACGCGACCTCTAAAAGCATTTGATTTTATTTGATAGCAGTGCACAACCCTAGTGTGATTGCTGAAAACTTCAGCCACATCCATAGCGTGCGCAAATAGAACAGGTCGCGTGGACACGGGAAGAAAGGGCGTAATTCTTAAGGATGCCGAAGTGGACCATCCCTGTTGATGTGCATTGCAGTCCTACGAATTATGTACGATGGCTCTTTAATTTGGACACGGGCATCGCGCAAACAGCGGCACGAATTGAAAATGAGCAATGTCCCGAGGCGATGAAACTTATAAATGTATATTAATCCATTTTTGAACGGTGCCGATTGTGGCCGTAAATGACTGACTTTGTACCGCTATTGTATAGCCTCATTAAAACATGAACTACACTTGGCGCGGCTGTTACTTCTTGTTGCAAGTACAGTTCCTCTTCGCTGCCTTCAGATGTTCAAGATAATAATATACGGCTGTTCCGACCGATAAGTACCGCTCCTTGACCGAACAGTTATCTTGCACGGGCAACCAACCCTAGAAGAATCTCTCTTTCGCCTAATGGAGATGTTCGGTCTATTTGGATAATTCCTTCTTCCCTGTACGCATTCTATGCACATTCGATAGTCGAAGTGTCTTTCTATACGCAAAGCAAATCTATCTTGACGCGCGTAGGTAAAATTTACATCTTTGACAGAAAATTACGATTTCACATATTTTTGGTAAATGTCACTCTTGCGGTGTCCAGCTCACCGGTGATCTTATCGCTGGTTGCGGTGCCATTTCTTGGAGACATTCCGGCGGCATGAAAACGATCTTACCATAAGTTTCGGTCATGTAAGTTATGCTATGGAGAGGGTGATCAAACGAAGAAGGTGCGAATCTAACTGTCTGACGTGCGAAGAAATAAGGATGCATACGTCCAGAAAAGAGATGTGGTAAAGATCTTTCGAAACAGCAATGGACCTGGAGACTATCGAGAAGAGGGGACAACGGACCACTTTCAGGGAAATGATGCCTGAGAGAGAAGGGGTCACGGAAGTGGTTAGACCCTCAGGGAAGAGGAACTCGCAGGACCAATTAAGGAGAAGACCTTTGCCCGAGTACAGGTTAAACGGTACTGAAACAAGATGTTTGCAGACCATTATTAGTGGGATCGGTCCTTAAAGGTAGACCGTGGTCCCTCATTGGTAGACCTGGGTCCCTCTGTGGTAGATCTTGGCCACTCGTTGGGTGACCTCGGTCCCTCGTCGGTAGACCTTGGTCCCTCGTCGGTCGACCTCGGTCTATCATCAGTAGACCAAGTTCCTTCAATATTCGGCTGCTCCTGAGCAGCCACATAAAGAGCCAGATCATAAGGCAAGGATAGAGCAAATAGATTGAAGGATAGGAAAATATTAAATACTACTCAATTTGCGTTCGACGCGGCACGCCTTCGTCGTGCAAAAAAAGGAACTTGTTGAGTTTACCCGCCTGTTCCAGGGAAGGTATATACTCTTCACCGTTGAAGACAGTTGCGAGGTAAAACTCAAGCGCAGATTGAACCCCAGAAAGTATTTGGCCTGTGGGTTCGTCGAGTAGCAACACCCCTCTCAACCCCCTCTCAAGACCCGCTATCGGAAGCGATATCCCTACCTAGAGGTTAGGGAGAAGGTAAAGGCCATGAGGTAAATACCCCTGAGACAACAAGGAAAAGGCCAGGAGCGACAAGCCACCTGAAGAACTTAAACATAAGTCCACTTTCGACTGAGTCGGTCGAGTGGCCACCTACAGGCCCACCCAGTGAAGCATATCCGCTCGGGGCCCCAAATTTACCTCTCTCAACACCGGAACATCTTGCTCTCCGTCCGAGTCTACCGAGAAGTGCAACTCGCCAGCCGACGGGTACACAAGGTGAGTCAATGTCCATACGTGGAATTGGGTACCCCCCCCCGTAAGTCGGCAGTCCGGCGCAGTTAGTGTTTTGAGGGCTCAACACGCATTTTGAGAACCTACTCCAGCACAGAGGCATAATAAGTAATCGGTTGAATGCAGCCATTTTTAATAAAAAACACCGGGCCTTTTAGGGAGACTTTAAATACACGAACATTTTTCCTGAGTACACTAAAGTTTTCGGCTTCTTTTGCTTTGCGCATCCTACGCTGTACCGGCTAACCACTAGTCTTTATATTTACATGCTAACAGTGATTACGCGAAGGGCCATGGATTTCGACCGTTCCTTCATGATGGACCCTCATCATTTTCACTATTATGTTGAGCGCTTCACCTTTGTCCTCTGGCGTGGTATCTGCTGCTCCGCCGTGGAGCTGCGATGAAGTTCTACCACCCGGGTCCTTCGGTAGTCATAAGGAAGCCGTTGACACTATCAAGAATTACGCCACTATCCAAGGCTTCGCCGTTTGCGTCCTCCGCAGCAATTCATGTGGGACCACGCGTATTAATCTCTTTTGTTCGCAGGGGAAATAATACAGGCAATTTCACGGAAGGCCTATGACCTTGCAGGCCGCGGGACTAAAACGTTTGGTTTTTTGTGCTGATGGTAATCGAGTACGAGATCAAGAGTGCAATCTACTGGCTACAGATTTTCATAAGGAACGTTCAGTCACGATTCAACTGGCTGAAGCGATATGCATGAACGGTATGGTCATGGTATGTGTAAACAAGTACCGGTTAGCGTGTATACGATGCATTTTTATAGTGAGTGGATACGAAGAGCAAAGGACCTTCAACAACTAGGGAGAGCATTTAAAAACCACTCAATACATTTCTCACTTTTGCATTGACCACTTCTGCAACAGGGCATCACAAGCGTTAACTTCAAATAACAACAGTTTGTACGAGGTTTTGATAAATTTTGACAAGCGCGCACCAGCTGGAAGCGCATGGTCGACAGGATCTGTAAAAAAATTCCCACACTGGACACCAGCAATGTATCAACAGTACTATGCTCTCGGCGCTACCGGCAGCGCGGCGGCCTCGGATGGTAGAACTTCATCGCAGCTCCATGGCGGAGCAGCAGGTACCACGCCAGAGGACAAAGGTGAAGCGCTCAACATAATAGTGAAAATGATGAGGGTCCATCATGAAGGAACGGTCGAAATCCATGGCCCTTCGCGTAATCACTGTTAGCATGTAAACATAAAGACTGTGGATAGCCGGTACAGCGTAGGATGCGCAAAGCAAAAGAAGCCGAAAACTTTAGTGTACTCAGCAAAAATGTTCGTGTATTTAAAGTCTCCCGGCATTTTAATAATTCCCGATTAAACCCCACCTTATTTGCCCTGTCTAATCGCTTACTTCAACGGGTTTTCATGAAAGCAGCCAGAGGCCGCGGGTGGATGGTGTCACCAAGCAACTGTTCTAGAAGTCAGTAGTGACGTATATCATTCAAAGAGAGGGGTTCTTCCCCGGTTCCTTGGGTAAGCAACGCCGGTTTAATCACTTAATTTCCGGTTCGATCCCCCGTAGGACCAACCTCAGGTCGTTATAAAATGTGTGACACACAGAAGTCTCAAAGGTACTACCCTGATACCCCGGTACCACTGAACTTGGCCTCTCGTACAAGCATAAACCCCCGACAGCAAATAGTCGGGGGTCTAGACTGGCCGTGTAACATGGCACACCTTATTCAAGTAACTGAATAAACCTTGCACTGCTGACAGTGCAAGGGTGTGTACTGCCGAAGGGGCATTCTCGGATCGTTATTTCCACTTAATGACTGTAATGTACCACACACACAAATAATCAAATATCGTTAGCGGGTGATGAAGTTAGGACTACAGCACTCGCTGTAAGAAGCACTTGGTAGTATTTTTTATTCGAATCCGTCGCCATTCACACGAATACTCAGACAACAGTTTAGTTAATGGTGCACTCGTTCGATATTTGCTCGGTGATATAACAGTCGACATGAGCTGCTGTTTTAGCACGCTGTTGAATCTGCCGAGCTACTAGTTTAACGGTGGGATGGCGCAACATCGTTAGGTGAGTACAATCTGGTATCGTGATCACAGTATCAACAGCTTATTATCCGCGTCTCATGCAGGTACATGATATCCTCAATCGTCTTGAATAGTTTGACGAAAGTGCGCAAACCAACGACGTTGTCGTTTCCGCTTGGCTCCCACCCCCGTAACATTTTAAGCAAGAAAACCCATAACACATGTCATGTGCCAACCCGCGCTTGCGTGTCATGCGACTTCCCCGATCATGCTGTGATCGCGCTCGTGCTGACACCGTGAAGCCATTAGGAATGACTCACGGCTCTGCCGCGCCCAATCTCACATATACCAAGCACCTCGACCAGCGTCCCAGACTGGAGCACGGAGTAAGCGAAACACCGGATCTCGGCGATACGTTCATAAACCTTTAACCACGTGTCAGGAAGCGGGAGATCACAGTCCATCTGCTTCGTAAAGTGACTGGGACAGAGAAGACTATTAGATATATAACCGAGCCAAGTGTGTCGTCAAGGACAGGATCTTTGACCCCCTTCAGTAATTCGCTGTCGTAATATTCCACCACTCACCAATACTCAACTGTATTGGTTAACTTTCAGCAGCAAGCAACTTGGTCTAACGACCGAACCGCGATGGTTTGCCGCTAAATTATCGAGCCCAGCCAGATGTCCAGGTTCTGGTCCCTGGAATGATGGCCAATCAGCGCTAGTCATGCGTTGGTGCAAATGGATCTACCAAATGTAAACATCTTCGTCTTGCTCCACGTGGAAAGCATTTTTTTGCGTGGATTTAGTGGGAACGTGAGCATTGTCGCCAGCTGAGCGGAGTGTTGTTCGATCCAGCTCGCGAAATCGGCACCATTATTCGGCTGAACTGGAGCCGTCAGAGTCTGGCGTCTCCAATTCGCTACAGCGGAGCCGTTCTTCCTGTTGCGGCTATTTCGCTTTGAAACCTCTTCATTCGTCAGCCGCTCGTGGGCAGCTTTCTACTGAAACAATTTGGGGACATCACTCACCATGCCGGCTGCCACCGGTGTGGGCAGCCCGACTACGGTGCAGGCAGCGCACGAGTTTGTGCCGACGAGGAGCTGCAAGCGTATCGGTATGGTTGTCTGCCTCCCAAAGAACCACTGCAGCCGCATTTTACGCTCCGACAGCGTCCGTATACGGGTGGTGGGTATGTGGAAAGGTGGGAGCGGAATGGATAAAGTGGGGGATTGAATGAACACGGTGGAATTGCATCAGTGTCCTGCGCAGCAAGCACTTCTTCCAACCAGGGAGGATCCAGGGATGGGGGGTAGTCACGTCAGCGTCGTCGTCGCACGAAGATCCCTCACATGCAACCGGGGAGAAGGAAGATAGATGAATAGACGCCTCAAGCTCATCGCTAGCCATCATGGCGGCAAGAGACATTGGTGATGTGGCTACGACTGTAACGGAGACCTCCCTGGTCGTGATCCGCCGCTGCATCCGACAGTGGCAACACAGATGCTGTCGACGCATCGAACTCGGCCTCCACAAAACAACAGGTACAGCATCAGGAGCCACGTCGCTCGCATCGATAGCCTTTTTATCGGCAGCCTTGATTGTAGCCGTTGGAGAAGGTGATGAAGGTTCATCCGGTGCTGCCTCCAGGCTACCCGATACGCTTCTGGACTCAACGGCTGATCTGCAGCCGGTTCCTCCAGCGATATCTGCGGCAGGTCAGCCTTCACCGAACTATCATATCGCACCACAGGCCGTCCTGCATAGAAAGATCCCTTAGACTCTTCAGATACCGAGGGTCAAGCAGCCCCAGCCAGATGTGTAGCTTTCTTGATCCCCTACAACCTTTTTGTAGTCTCCTTCAGCTTTGAGCGACGAATTGCATTCGTATTAGCTGTCACTGCTGACTCGACTTTCACACGCGCGTCCCCATCACGCTTGTGATCCTCGTTATTACGCCACGTCGGTGGCGCCAGGAATTTATACTTTATCCAACCATCCGCATGAGGATTCAGGTATGCTTGGGGCGTCACCGGGCGTTCGAGAAGATAGTAAAGCTCGCAGATGTACCCTCGGGGTCAAAAGCCGCACATTCTTCCAAAAGTGACTGACGCTGAGCATTTCATACAAGACTCACGATCACTCTTATCGGATGCATCATCACCACCTGATCAACTTATCTCTCGTCGTAAATACATTCTGTGATTTCGGCCCATCTCCCTGTATCATCCCTTGGATTCCAGTGTGACTACCCAGCGATGCACACCGAAAAAGTATGCACTGTCGGCTTCACATGACTCGTCTGAGAGAACAGTTGCCGACGTCGCGGCTGCAATCCAGGAAAGGATTTCGCTCAGAAAGGCTGATCTCTTGCCCGAGCACATGCACCTGGTAGAGCATGGAGGTCGTAACTTTGGTGTAGCCAAGCGTATCATCCTCCCTAGACGGGTCATGCACTACGAGCAGTTGAATGAGGAAGGTTCCCACCCTATGGTCCTCCGTCACCCATGCATCACGCGCGGAGCGCTCGTTGAGTACGAAATCCGCGGTAGGTGATAGGCTTGAGCACTCGAATCTTGACAGTACCGTGATGAGAGAATTCATGCGCATCTACTCCACTTGAGTCGCAGCGGTGACAATCATCAAGGTGAACAATTTCCCCCGCGCACTAAGCTTGGAAAGCAAAAAAAGACCGGCGGGGGTGCATAAATCTTGTGCACGAGGTTAGTGCACTGGCGGACTGCCAAAGCCTCCTGCTCAGCCGCCACGTGGGTTTTCGTGAGGAAAAGAGGCACTCCAATGATCTGGAGCTGGCCTCCAAGCCAAGCCTCCAAACTCGTTAACACGATCCTAGTCATGCCGAGTTGGAACCCATCCTTGCGAATACGTCACCGTTGCTGCGCGTAATCGTATAGATGGCGGGTGGCATCGTCAACGAAAGTCGGAACTTGAGATCCCTTCAATTTATTCAGCTCGTTTGATCGTGTTTTCCGTTCAAGCGGATGGTCGTGGGGTCGTCTTCTGCGCGGTTGGTGAACTGACCGTTGGAAGGACTGGGGTAAGCGCGATCGCACCGTTGCCGGCTGGCGCGAGATCGGTTTTCTCACCCACCTGCCTGCTGCGCGGGATAATCGCCGTGATGAGATGGCCGGGACATTGCACATGAAACGTGCTTCATCTCTCGGTTCTCCATCGAAGCAATAGGTGTTTAAAAGGTCGAGTTCTAGATGGTTGGCAAAATGCAAAGTGAATTTATCCGTTGGAACTTAATTCGCAAACTGCTTGCTACATCTAAGCCACTCATTTACATATACTACACTCACTGTAACCCAATCCTGGTTTACCTCAGCCAATAAGCGCGTGGCTTCTCCGTGGCCACTCATTTCACCGTCATCAAATTGAGCGCAATCTTACCGGTAAGTGAGTGTTGTACCGGTTTCTACCGGTACTCCTTCGCCGGTTGAGGCATCTTCTCTTCAACAATAGGGATGACGGACCGGTCGTCATTCGAGTCTAGCTGTCCGATTTCGGAAGGTGAGTCACGAGGGGGAAACGCTGTCGCCGCTCCATCTTCATACACATTCGATGGGTCGACTTCTCGCATCCGGATCTCTCACCATCGATCACGCCTCCCGAATTGCCAGGTGGGTGGCGAACATGCCCACCCAGTTCACGCGCGTCCGGAATCGAGGATGCGCCAACTTGATTGGTATAAAATCCCGTGACCTTTGCTCACGTCTGCCAATTACGTATCGAGTTGTACCTCTACGTTTCAGAAGACCAATTTGATAGTAGAGCGCCGTATGAGAAGTGAAGGTGTAAATATATTTAGGATGAAACACGACCCATATGATCAAAAGATGGCTGGTTTGAAGGGGCATAGCTGCGTATGTGATAAGGTACGAGTAGGAAATAACGAAATTATAAAAACCAGTGAGAAAAAGTGTATATCAACTCTAAGTCCCCCTCTCTCTTCGGGGCGTTTGTCAACTGTACCTACAAATGACACATCGCTATCTTTCACCACATTCCGCCTAGTACTAAAGTTGTCTGACTATCTACGATAATTACTGGGTAAGAATGTAAAACTCGGTACTGATATGATACCACTGGCTATCGTGTGCTCTTGCGTTGCCAGACGTATGTTTTCGGCAAAGTAGAGAGAATGCAGTCTAATGGTGCCTGGTCCTACCTGGCCTCATACTGTATGGTCCACAATAGCAAAAGAAAGGTGGAGATATGTCGTATAAACTTCGTCTTTAGGTTCATAATAGAAAGAGAGATAGCAAAGTTGCGGTAAATAATTGTGCTTAGTTCCATACCGAAGAAAAGAGATGGAGAATTTTTGACCTAAACATCGCAATCGGGTCAAATATAAGTGAAAGCGAGCGATACAGAAACCTTGGTACAACCATAAAGCCTCTTTGCAGGCTTTTGGCCTGAGCAAATATAATTGGTTAGGTGCATTTTTGACACCCGAACCTGTAGGCTACATTTGAGACGTACGATTTTGCTTCTAGTATGTGAGCTGTTTTCGTCGCGATCACCATTTTCACGTGCGTATTCTTAAAATTTAGTGCTGTTCATTTAAATTTTGCCGGTGATGTCGGAATGCTAGTGGCCGTATGATGCCCAATCACATAACGTTCTCGAGCAGCGTCAACTTCGACATGGGCCCCGTTTCGAGTCCGTTTCACAAGATTAGTCGTTTACGCAGGCTTACTAGAACCTCACCACCACCAGAAGCGCGACATACCACATATTCCAAATGATAGATTTTCCACCAAACTCGTTCGCTCACCGGAATGTGACAGCGTCGCGTAGACCTCATTTCAGCGAATCAACAAGTCGCTCGCTCACCTTTTTCCATTTGACACGCACCTTCGATCACGCGAGCACGTGCCCGCTATAACGAACGTCTTCGTCGCGCCAGGCTGCGGCCATCTCCTCGACACTCCACAGGCAGCTGCAGCATGTCCAAGGCGCCCAAGAACAAGAAGACTGCGGTGCACTATCAGCCGTACCAAGCGCTTGGCGTACGCACCTCGGCCTTGCTTTCATGCATACGACCACCTACTAATGGATCTCCATACTGTGTCTCTTTTTGTCCCACTCACGCCTATTTTCTTGTTTTATTGTCATTTTTGTATTAAATACGATTGTTATTGGACTGTTCGTTATCATATTCTACACTGTAGCAGACCTGTGACGAAACAGAGCCGTCTATGGATCTCCATACGTCGGACGTCTCGCTGCAGCTGGACCCGGTGCTCTCGTACGTTTCGATGAGATCGAGACTCTGACCAAAAGACGATATGTTTATTTTCCTATTTGTGTGTTCTGTTTGTGTTTTGTGTGTATTATTGTGCTATTTTGTAGTGGTCTGTCGTCGAATATGAGCCGCAACTTGTGGGACGATTGGAACGAAGACGACGTCCACTTGGGCACGAAGTTTGACATGTACACGGACGATGTAAAGAGTTCAATAGACTTGACAGTCGCTCCACAATCCATTCTGCACGCATCGAGTCCTCTCAACGATAACGGGAGCTTTGAGCAGCAGTACCAGCAGAACGCAGGGGCCAACACAATACATGCAGATCATTCGCACGCACTTGATGGATCACTCGCTCGCGCTTCAGTGGATCAGCACAATGTGCGGATAAATATGCAGAGGTCACTAAGTGATGACATTGTCAATATGCTGGACGACGCCGACGAGACGACGTTTTCCAAGCAATTGGGAGCTGTGCCCCGTGACAGCAATGGGGACATGCACAGGATGATTTTTGATGTCGCAGCTGCGGAGCAGAATACGACGGGTTTTCAGCAGCAGCAGCAATATCTTATGCAAATGCAGCACGACCAGCAATACCAGCAACAGCACTTCGGGCAACAGCATTTCCAGCAATTTAGTGCTCAAAGCACTTCTAGCTGGATGAACAACTTTGGAGGAGGAGATCAGATCCATGCGACTACGAGCACACCAGTTTCTGGAACCAATAGTAACCCGTCTGGTTTCCGTCATCATTTGCACTCAATAAACATGACAGCTATGGATGAGGGAGCAGCTTTGCCGAATGTCCGCTACCCAGCACCTCGAGCTCCCACAACAGCAGATGCCTCTTCGTCTCTTATGCCTCGTGTAGATTATACTTCCCAGCATGTCTCCAGCTTGGCCAGCCCTACTGGGAAAGTCCGAGCAGCGAGTGCAAGAAGTAGCACTACTTCTGCTAGTCGGAGTGCTAGCAAATATGCCAGCGCTGCCATGAAGACCACGGATGTGGGTACAGACTCGAACAACCACACTGCTGCCAGTGTGGCGAGTATTTTGCCACAGCAAGCTAATGGAATCGGCACGCAAGGAGTAATGGTGAATCCGTTTATGATGTACTCGATGATGGGTTTGCAAGGAATGAACATGGTGGGAATGCCCATGCAGATGCCCACGGGGATGAACGTGAATGGGATGATGCCAGCTATGCCGATACCCGCGAGAATGAACACGAATGGAATGAGTGGCATGAACGGAATGAATGGAATGACGCCAGCCATGCAAATGCAATTGCAGCTACAGTTGCAAATGCAGATTGCTCAGATGGCGCAAGTGAATGGAATGGGTCTGATGCAGATGCCTATGGGGTTACCGGGCGTGCCGATGGGTGCTAACATGCAGATGCCCGTAAGTATAAATATGCAGCAGCAACAAGTGGATTCCCATAGTGGGCTATCCCATGATGTTGAAATGACTTCAGCATTTCCTATGGAAGTGCCTGTCGCTGAAGGTTCTACACTGAAGCCGGCCAGAACTATGCAGCGGAATGGCGCGCGCGGAGGACCAGGCTTTGTGAATATTGCTAGAAAGCCCGAAGAGTCGGAGGTGAGCAGCATTTTGAAATCTCTTATGGACGAAGAGGCCAAGAAGAAGGGCAAAAAGCTTGAGCGTAACCGCGACTCCGCACGAGAAAGCCGTAGAAAGCAGCAGACTTATGTGGAAACACTGGAAAATGGCATTAAATGCTTACAGATCAACCGCAACCTGGTTCGCTCGTATCAATGGGGTGTCAGCGGTCCAGAATTCGGCTCCGAGTCTCGTTCGACCTCATCTGAAATGTCTAACTGGGAGAAACATGTCGAGGTCGTCACCGGGCGCACTGAAGCTTTCTCGAGAATCCAAAAGCCTGCTAACTTTCAGTCTCTTATGCAACTTAATCGACAGCGACGGACACTATCAATGCAACACGATGAGCGCGAACGTGCGGTATGGAAGTGCTTTCGGCTCGTGGGGCGCCAGCTTGCTGCGATACGCACAAGTGTGTTACAGGTGCAGATGCTGCGCACTTTTTCAGGAAACCCTCTGGCAGCGGAGTTGGATTCATTGCTGAATCTGTCAGCCGGCCAAAAACGGCAGCTTCAGTGCCACGCACAGCAAATGTTCAATGAGGAGATTGTAGAGCTGACAAAACTGTTTAAGATCTTCTTCGCTTTGCGCAACGAAGCGCTTCGGCTGAACATACTATCCCCATCACTAGAGCGTTACTTCCGCGAGACTTGCTCGTTCGACCAGCTGCAAAAGCTGCTACAGTGGACGGAAAATCATCGGACCGTAATTGAATCCGATCTCTCGATAGACGCAGTATGAGCGCGAGTAGATGTCAAATTTGCTCACTGGAGTATTGAGGGTCGCGTAAAGTGTTGGAGTGCTGTTTAACATGCACAGTTTGTGGAGTCGAGATACGAGTCCACATACGCGAGATCGTACAACGCTGGGATACCAATTTTTGTGTCTTGATGGAGGTTGTGACGCTTCGACCACAGCTACGACTAGAAACACAATATGATCGCTCGTGGGTGCCCTCTCCGCAATATCGTGCTCGGTTTCGTGCAGGCGTTGTAACGGCCGTCGTCGAACTTTGGTGGAATAGCAAGTGGCAATTTGCAGAAGCAATACGCTGAACGAGTGCTTGTCAGTCTAGTGTGAAACATCGTCATGGAAGACCCTCGTCTTCTTGTCTGGCATGTTTATGTGAAACCTACTCACTGCAGTCGGTGGGCTGTAGATGCTGCAACCGGACAATTTCGCTTTGAATCTGCTGTAAAATTGACACTGTGTTGGTTACATATTCCTGTAGGTTTATTACTGCTCGATGCCTTTCCAAGCAGGTATCGGTAATACGGAAAGTGCATGGCAGAACAAAAGCATGCTACACGTCTACCTCTCCCCGACAACTTTGCACTGCAGCGTGTCTTTGGCACGCCGCCGTTTTCGTGTTTGGATGGATGGATTGATGGATCGATGGATACCCTACTCATTTGCGTTATCACCACGGGCTTAACACCATGTGCTCTGATGAGCAAAGAGCGTCACTATGACAACACAGCGAGTTTATCATATGAACTCTGAACGGGTCTTTTGGTGTCGCGGTTATAATAGCTCTCGAGAAGTTTCGCAGATGGAAAGGTGGATTCATGCTGTCCGCGTGTTCCCTACTTGCGATTCTTCACCCCCAACGATTAGGTCAGGCTCATGCAAAGATTTAGCATCCATGATTGAGCGCGGATACTAAAATGGAAAACTGATTTCATCGGCTGCCAAGTTCGCGCTTGCGTTGAACTTTCCTGCATCGCTATGTCATTTGAGTGACACTCTTAGAACACAGAAACAACATAATGTCTGGAGGCTGCAAAGGTGCTTGCGATGTGTGAGTTTTGTCAGGACCGTGCAACTGAAGTTGTCGCAATTGACGGGGTTAGCCGTGGTTGACTCAGCTGTGTTGAAGGAAGTTCCAAATATACATCTGGTTAACGCGAAAGTTGCTCGAAAGTCGAACATGGTTACCACGGCATGAAACTGAGCAGTTTCATACTTCTTGAATCACCAGTATCTCTCCATTTGCACATTCTTTCACATGATATCAATGGATTCAGCACAACCAAGTGACCCAACAAAACGAGAACTTGACCCCGAGCTCCATGCTGACGTCATCCGACGGTCGTGGTCTCGTGTTCGACACGTATGCGCTTAAGTGATTCCTTCCGTCGACATTGCCGCGTATGTTAATCTAGAGAGGTGGCAAGATGGTTTGGCGTGGCCCAAGGTTGTTGACTATTTGCAAGCCTCCCTGACCACCACTTGGTCATCCCGAAATGCGGTTTAATTTGCCACTTTGGCATAGCTGCTAAAGAGTCACCTTTCTGTTGAAAAGCTATTGAGCAACATGGAGATCTCAAAGCCTGCCGCCTGCCCTTCACACTTGACCTCACGCTTGATACAAGTAGCCAAAGTAGTTGCAACCATTGCAGTATAGCACATTCACTTGCCATGAGGTGGGCAAGTGAAATGTGCTATACTGCAATTTCTCGATGCTTCATGAGCGAATAGTTTGCCTAAAACGGAAATTGCTGGAGCTGTAGGACTTGCTGCGATGCCATCCAGCAAGATGCTGACATCGCAGCAAGTCCTACGGCTCCAGCAATTTCTGTTTTAGGCAAACTATTCGCTCATGACTTTTCATCGAGGCTGCAATGCAAGTGTCTGTCGTTTCCGATCAAGAGAATATGCGAGGACCTGTCCACTGATCGTGCTCGCTAAGAGAGTGCCCTTGTCTACCGTGCACAAGCTTGTGATCATGCACTTTGGGGCTCCTTCTGCATATGCTTCCGCCAATGGAGATAAAGACGATGCGTCCCTTACCTTCACAATACCATCCGTGGAGGCCGTCACAGGCAGCGGTAGCCGTCCACTTGACTCTCTGTCGTCTTCATTTGAACTCTGATCTACTGTGTTGGGCAAGAAACAGCAACCTATTGCATCGTGATCACCGCCTTCAAACTTGACCACCTGCTTACCAGTGCGTCGATCCCACACCTGTGCCTCATAGCCGACGCCATTCAAGCCCTTCCTAGACGTCAACAAGTACGTGCTGTTGCTATCGTGCTCACTGTTAGACGCTGCAATACTCTGCGGGAAATGCCGAAACCCTCGCAGCGTCTGCACCGGCGTTTCTAGCGGCGTTCTTAGATCCCAGAGCTTCACACTCGAATCTTCACTGCCTTACGCACCGAGCGCTTCACCTGGCGACCACGTCGAGCACGTGACGACTTTCTCGGGCGTCGTGGTCTTGGCTGCAATATAACTCGTCGTGAGGTCCCAGAAGATCGTCTGTGTGTCTCGTCCTCCTGAGCACAGCATTTGCTCGGCGTCATCAACTGCCACAGAAGCGAAACAGAGTCGATGACCTCGTAGTACTGTCGCCGTCTCTGAAGCCGGTTTATCCGTGATTGGCGTAATGGCTACCGTCGTGTCAAGTGAACACGAGTAGATCATCTGCAGCTTGGCTCCAATAACCACTTGAGTCACAGCCTCCGAGTGAGGGATCCACACGTTCAAGCCGTTGTCTGGGGCTCGTGCTTTTAGCCGCCAATTGAGACGCTGGATCAAGCCATCGGTACAGCCGGTAAGGCAGGTATCACCCAAGAACGAGCTGTACTTGATGCAGTTCAGAGCCAGAAGATTACGCGCTTGGTCGGCTATACCTACTACACCTGAAGCTGCTGCACCACTCGGAGTGAAAGCGGTTCCATCAATGAGACGTGGCGTCTCGTCCTCGACGGTCCAGTTCCAAAGACGTCGCGATGACCCATTCTCGTCACGAGAAGTATTGGACCCCATGTGTACTATCTGTCTCAATGCTTTTTGGATGGAGCTGCAGATAAAAGCAGCTCTCGGGCACCACAACACGAGTGTGGTGACGCTCGATTTGTTGACTCCAATTTGTAAAGAGGCAGCACATGATGCAGCGACATTGTTTGTCCTCCTTCTCTCGCACGTCATAGCTGTGGGTGCCAGGTGCTGGAACTGGGCATTGTCGTTTGATTGATTGACAAACGCATCTCGAATTAAGTATCAACGCTGCACCGACATCCTTGATGCCTAACACTCTCAAGTTCGTAGATGTAAGAGAGCTATTAGATGGAATTGAACCGATATCGACCGTGAAACGTGTCAACACATCACCAACTACTAAGAGGACATGCTGCTAGTGGTGAGCATAGGATTTTGATATTTGTATGTGAAATACTGAAGCTGGATCGATCCTGAGGTTAACCTTACATGAGCTACAGTTTCTTTTGGACACGGATTGCTTGCAATACAGACGTTTATGATGCAGACATTATTTGAAAACAGCCGTTATTGTGAGAAGTAGAGACGCTTCTGGCTAAGACGAAGACACAAACCATATGACAGAAAAAGATAGAGGAGCAAGCTCTGGAGCTCACACTTTGATATAAGTAATCCAGTTCGGAGAACTGAATCAAGCTGCAAAACACTACACAACAGCAGCAGTCACTGAAGAATGTGTATGATGCTCATAATGTCTATATTAATCCAGTACTACATACTATACTCAAGCAACGCGATCAGCCTTTGCTAATGGGCGTTGAGCATTTGCTTATGTGATCGTATTCACCTTTAATCAATTTTAAGCCAATTACGTGCGTGTGTCACAATAGTGACCTGGCCAAAGAGTGACACCTATCATGTTAATCGACCTATGAGGGGGGACAGGCTAGATCGTACTTAGTACGTGAAAGGTACACCTAGCCGCGCTATTTACAGGCACACAGACACAGATAAGTACGATTAAAAAGTTCGGCATTCGACCTTGCGCAAGTCACTAATAGCTTCAGTTTTCGGGCTCGCAAAGAATTTTTCGAGGGACAAAAATTCATACGAGAATACTCCTGAGCACAGGGAATCATATTCCTGTATAAAATGCACAATTGGGCGGGACTAAGTGTCTGAGTGGTGGCAGCCATACGGATGGGTATTTGAAGTACCATCCGCATTGGCCGTGTAGGCAACAGAGATCCTGCCAAAATAAAATAGGGAAGTTAACTGTTATTAGACTGAAGAAATCCAAACTTAAAAACATTTTCTAGGAATTAAACCAACTCTGACCTTCTATTACTTAAGATCCTCAATCTCTTTCTACGCAACTGTCTTTTCTAATTCACGATATAAATAATCCTAAATCGTTTTTAGTAATGTACAACTTCAGCGTAAAATTATGATTTCTTGATTCTCACACATTAGTTTCGTCTATGTTGAAAACATCTTTAGGCTCTTAGCGAGAAACTACCACCTGAAATCCAGGCAATGCTGCATCCATACCTTCCTCATTTGCTAAACCACTCTCATCACTTTTCATTTTGTGACGCTTTTAGCTTCACCCTGTCCGCTTCGTACGGGTTGCCGGGTTGAAAAGTAGCAACGTACATGCCCACCCATCCCTTTCCTGTCTTTAGGGACGACGCCAAGGAGGTTTCATTCTTCCCGTCAGCATCATGCGCAGTATGGCAGACCCCGTCCCGGGCGAACCGCCGGCGCATGGGGGTGAACCGCCGTACCCAAGGGGCAGCGGTCCTGCCACGACCACTTCCGAGGGGCATTCTCCACCCGGAGACCCTCCTCACCAGATCTCCGATACGGCAACCGCGACGCCATCTTCGGACGGCAGCACTGGCGACCGGCAGCCGGGGCAAGCTCGGCAGGCGGATTGCCCTGTGACCCCCTCGAGTCCCGCCCCGTCGGCGGCGAAGCAGGCTACGGAACAGACGGTAAACGCGGCGCAGAGGCACCAAATGGCGAGCGAGGTGCGTCCACGGAAGATGTTTGCAGCTCTAGTCGCAGCCCGTAAGGCTGATCCGCTGGGCCCCCCACCGGACGCCTGGACTACTACTCTCGCTGAACTGTTTGCTAGAGCCCATGAGGCGGTTTCTATTGACGAGGAGTTAGTACCGCCCGAAAAACGTCGTTTTCTCAAACTATGGAGCGAAGAGAAAGATCTCTTATTCACGTTTTTATGATAAGGCATGCATATGTGGGGAGAGCTCTTTCACTGACTGGACTAGACAGATTACAGCGGCGACTCGAGATTTGTATAACACGAGCTGTTCATTCACGCACATTGTACAGAACATGCTCAGCAAGTTGAAATGGGCTCGGTTAAAACCTTTGAATCTATGGACACCTCGCGGAGAGGGGGCGTCTACGGATACAGCCGCCATACCCGGTTCACCTGGGTCGCAGGTTGCCTACCTTGATTTTATGTTCAATCCGGCGCTGTACAGCAAGCCTGACATTGCGACGTTGCGGTCGCTCTGCCAGCATCCGGTAGCTGCACGGTGCGGGCTTCGGCTACGAGAGGCGGTGGATGAGGGCGTATCATTAGTGGTCTCGCGGAGGGAAGCATCGTCAGTAGGCGTTTACCCGACTTTGTAAAAAGCGTTCTCGACTCCAAGGAGCGACTCCGTCTTTACCGCACCATACAAGCCCAGATGGAAGGCGAATTGGTTTTGCAGTAGCGCAGTGGCACGACTATACGCGTTTGTCTCCAAAGTACGAGCGCCATCAAGGAGTACATGCCCTTGCAGCTGAACAGTCGAAGGTGAATCAAGACAAGCTGCGAAGCCTGCTCAACGTTGCGAAGACAATTTGTCACGACACTGTTCGGTGTCGGATTCATATCGTTTTTCTTGACCGCCAGACAGCGAGTCGTTACGAAATGGCGACTATACCGTTTCGAGGGGCGCTTTACAGGGTGTCTAACATGCATCCGCCGGTCAAAGGGTCTGTCTGGGCACGGCAGCTTGATACCGGAGGCATCCGACTGGCGGCTCAACGAGAGTATGTTGTGGAGCTCCACAATGTCACCCGCTTTACGGACGTCAGTCGACTAACAGCTTACTTTGAGGCCCACATTGCCGCGGGAGTTGAGCTCGATGATATGGACACATGCACGCCCAATTCCCTGACGTCTACTGTGTGGAAACTAACCGTTAAACTCGCTGGATGTCCTGACTTTTTGTGTGGCGTTGTCCGGCTCATATGGTACGGCAGCACTATAATATTGAAACATCCTGAGGTTGGGAATCGCCTTCAGTGTTTGCACTGTGGAGACGTCGGGCATCCCATGGCACGGTGTCGCTATGATGCAGATCAAATTCGAGGACCGGGCAGCCGGGTGGCAACGGAGCAAGAAGTGGCTGGGCTCGAAGACTTGGCTGTACCGTTCGGGAGCATGGCAGAGGTTAAACAAATGGCATCTCTCAGGCTCCAGCCCAAGTTGAAAATGATATCAAGGCTAAGGTTGCGGTGGCACCGTATCAGACTCCTGTAGGAGCAGCCGCCGTGAATCACGAAACAGTGCTCCCAGTTGCAGTTACCCCACCTATTAATGCGGGAAATCTGGTCGCACCGGCACCCAAAAAGCAATGGGTGACGGTACCAATCCAACGAGGCAGAGCGAGTCGTCCTCGCCCCAAGCACCACCCTCGGCGGGCACCAATTACGTCGACTCGCTTTGCCGACTTGGCCGAGCAGTCTGACGATAAAGACGACGAATGGTCTTTTGTGGAGGCAGTGCCCATTATCGACAGGAGCAATGACGTGGCTTCGGGGGAGGAACAGGCGGCTTCGCCACCTATCGCGATCACGGATGCGGCCAAGGCGAACTTGCGACTTTTAACGGCCAAACCGAAGAAACTACGTTCCATACCGCAGCTGGTAAGTCTGAAGCAACGTGAACGGACTGTGTTAGGTGCAACACAAACAGATCGTTCGCTCTGTCGTGGCCCACCGCTTCCACTACCTGAGGCCTGTTTAGCACCCGATCCTAATTTGGCCGCGGTCGAAGAGGATTTAGGGATCCGGCCAGTCACTACACCTTTGTCTGGAAATTGTATGGCCATGGCGGTAGCCCAAGCGTATGTGGATCATGATCTGGCGGCATTTGATGACATATTGGAGACCACTACGGAAAGCATTAAACGGGGAATTCGGTGGTTAGCGCAGCTACACCTCTCCGCACAGTTTGATCACGCCGTAAGGACTTCAACGTTGGTTAATGTCCAGCGCGGCTGGGAAGGAATGACGGCGAAGGAATCACTCAAGCAGTTTAAATGATACTCGGAGGAGTACTCGTCCACTCTATTAACTCGCCAAGCCATCGTGGCGCGCTGTGATTGAGGATGCTGCGAGCTGTTATCGACAGCTGCCAACTTTCTCGATCGACCAATATTTGTGTTAGGGTACGATACCGCCATGCAGTAGACCTGGACATGCTCTCAGTACAGACCATGTACCATAACCCACGCCAAAAAACTCTATGAGACCAGCCAACAGATACCCTTGACACTAGACCAATGTATTGAGGCTATACGATTGGCTAAAACACAGGATACCTGCAAGCCACTAGTCCTCCGGTATTGGGGGGAACATTACTCCGCGTATGTTCACACGCAGTCTCCACATGGTGCGGTATCTTCAGCTAGCACTGACAATATCCCTGCCTCGGCGATGTATAACAGCGTCGGTGAGCTGGGGGGCTTGCCCGCCGGATCACCACGGGACGGGAAGGCGAGGACAGGGGATCTGAGCCACTGGGATGGAACCCTGGATGCTTTACAAACAGGTTTGACTGCTGCGGCGGTTTCACCTGATCGTCACAAAGAGATATAGTTCATATTGCAAGAGCCCACCCTGATCATCATACCGAGATCCTGGAATTCCTCGTGCACACCGAACCGAGCCTGGCGCCCCAAGAGCGGGCACAATTGATGGTTATCGAGCTTTCGGGTCCTGCCACATACACCCTGCTTCATTCCTACCAGCTCTTGCAGGGGACCTTGCTCCATTGGCAATGGAGCCGTCGTTTGATGACAGAGCAGGGTCAACAGATAGTTCCTTTTCAGCCGGCGTCAGGGGAGCGTCAATCGCATCGTATCACTGACCCAGTGGACGCTATTGCCTTACACGCCTCCCGGGGTGTGTTAGTATGTGCCACCGGGTCATCGTCCGCCCCATCGATATCCCAGAAACGAGCGCACTCGACGACCCCGGACGATGGCGAGGAAATTCGTCAAATTATGCGCACCCGGTTAATTCAGCAGGCTATAGACCGAGACAAACAATGCATGACACGGAAGAATTGACAGTGCCTGTTCAGTATGTGAGGTCACGGGACTCCTGGCAGGAGCAATGGCAGCAACATGGATGTTCCTGGCCGTCAGCGGCTACATCGGTGTTCCCAGAGTTTACCAGTAGCGTCGATGAGTGGATGCGAACGGCTCAGCGAGAGCCGATTTAGCTGCTTCGCATGGTTCAAACGTTTCCTTTCCCGGAGGAAATCCTAGTCGCTATCAGCGACCGTGTGCTTATTGTATGTACATCTGTCTGGAGGCGAGTATGCATTCAGGAAGGGTTAGCTGCCTACCGGGAACGGACGACGGATAAGCCGACGCAGAGATGGCTGGATACTTGGAAGACCAAATTGTCTCGTCCAGCACCAGCCAATTTACCTGCCCTGGATGACAGTAGGGATGACTGGGAGCGGTTCCGCACCAATGCGTACGGCTCTGATGCGGTCTTAAAACTCTGTGATGTGGGTAAAAAAGGTCGCTTTGCCTCCCACATTATCTGCGCTAGTATCTACGAGCGGGAGATTAGGGTGCTGGTTGGCCAGGAGGATTGTCATGATGACGGACCGCTTCAACGATTGAAGCGACACCTCGAAGCCCTCAAACACGTACCCGCCTATAGAACGGCATTTGCAGCTCATCCTCATCCGATTGATTGGTTCACCATAGCAGGATTTTTCGCTGAGGCGTTCGAGTACGGCGCGGAGGGCCATCCTAGTTGTTACTAAGGGCTCCCCACGCCGGATGCCGAAGGCTCCTCTTCGAGGAGGATACAGCGGATTCTCGGACGCCTACGGAAGGTACTCATACTTATCACGGGTAGAAAGGAACGACTTCCACAATCGCGGTCGGCAGAGTGTCGGCGCCCAACGCCGGATAGAAACACAAAATGTTCAAGGATTCATAGACAAAACACGCTCTCAGTGGCTAGCAGCTTGGCGGCGAACACCTCTGTGGGCCCGGCCATTGGCGTGGATTATTCAAGAAACGCATGTACACAGCCACACAGAGGCAGATCAATTAGTGGCAGCATGGGCACGATTAGGGGGCTCAGTCATGGTAATTTGGGTCCTCCATTGTCGTATTGGAGCGTGGGCAGTAGCGCAGCTGGTGGGGTGGTGATCTTATTGTCTCTGGCGGTGGCTAAATTATCTCAACCGTGGAAACAGGAACTTTGGAATCATCGAGTTATTGCGGTGAACCTTGGGGATTACCGGTTAATTAACATTTATGCACCAAACACTCACGCGGACCGGGAACTTCATTTTTCGATCTGCAACGGTGGCCGTGCGAACAGCACGACGTGATCATCGCCGATACTTTAATTGTGTGCAGAGCCCGCTCCTGGATCGACTGGGAGGAAAAAGGTCAGGACGACCGGAAAGCACAGCGCTTCAGGACCTGGTGAACAGGCTCAGCTTAGAAGACGCGTGCACTTTACAAAACAGTGTGGAAGATGATAACGACTTGCCCGACCCTACGGATTATTTTACATACTGGGCGCGGGATACGGCCAGTCGTATTGACCGGGTTTACGCTCCGCAATCCTGGGCGTCCATCGTTCAATGGATATCCGTGAAAGAACCAAGCGTGCCCTCGGATCACCAGCGTGTACAACTGCACATCCAGGAGACACTACTGTCGTGTACCCAATCCGTCTGCAAAACCGAAACAAGTCGTCGCTGAGCTCCTAGCTGCACTCACCACACAAGGGATAGGCCAGGACGTCACTGTCGCGACATGGGATCTCACCGCACAGCAGTGCGTACGCTGCGTGCGCGAACTTCGAAAGCGGACTTTGCGACGGAGGAAAGCTGTGGTTCATCGGGTGCAGTCGCAGAGCAGGGAGAACTTATTAACGCGAAAGGAACTATCAGGTGTCATGGTGGAGGAAGCATGTGAGGAGCATTTGGTGCGCATAGTGCAGAAGCTGGAGCGTACTATGGACCAATTACGCTGGAATTTTAAGCGGGTGTCTAAATACGAATGCGACCGGACCGTCACAAGTAATCGACAGATTAATGGAAGGGCGTTCCGCCGCGAGATGATGTTAGCAGACCGTTTGCGTCGGAGTGGCGGCCCATTCTGGGAGAGGTGCATCATACTAAGCCGACAGAGCGCATGATATCTGCCTTTGACGATTTTGTCCAAATCTCAGCTTCTCGCTGCGTACCTCCGGCGAATAACGAGCGGTTATTAATGGACATTTCACTGGATAAGGTCGTTCAGGCCGTTAACGCGCTGAACCGCCACAAGACAGCTGGTGCGGATGGACTAAACAACGATTTTTTATCGACACCCAGGCCATCATGGTCCCTGCTATTGTCACCATCGACAACGAGCTGCTACACGGCGGCAGGCCACCCCAGTCTTTTTTGGAAGGACTTATTATCCCACTGCGTAAACGTGGTGATTCGGCAGACGCGATGGATTATCGACCTATCGCCCTTCTCCAAACCGGGTATAAAATATTTGCGAAAGTGATCGCGACACGAGTACAAGACTTCCTGGGGACAATTATTGGGGTCTCGCAGCAAGACTTTATTCACGGGAGGCAGCTGCTCAAGACAGTTATGATGATGATGGCGGTCTTAGATACGGCCCGGCACGAGCCGGCAGTGGACATGATGCAGAGCAAGGCGATTCTTTTGCTCGATTTTCGGAAGGCATATGATACGGTTGCCTGGGACTTTTTGTTTGTCGCACTTCAGAAATTTGGTTTTTCGCCGGCATTTGTGACCATGATTCAGAACATCCATGCGGGAACCACAGCTCAATTCGTCGTTAATGGGGAGCTCTCGGAGCCTCAGGAGGTGGTTTCAGGCATCAGGCAAGGTTGTTCACTAGCCCCGTTACTTTTCATTATAGCGGCAGAAGTGCTGGCCCTGGCGATTGAAGCTGATGCCACAGTGGTGGGAATTACCGTTCCGGGCAGTGGAGCGGTCACTCATAAGTTTTCAGCTTTCGTGGATGACTCTACGGTATTTTTACAAGAGGTGCGCCAGCTACCGTGTTGCTCCTCGTGGAGCGGTTCGGACGGTTGGCTGGGTTAAAGGTTCAACCGAGCAAAAGCAAATTAATTTTCCTTGATTTGGCGGTCAGCATGGACACTTTCTTCGGAATCCCGTTGCTCCCCTACGGCGATACGACGAGGTACCTGGGATACGCGGTGGGTACTGGGGAGCTCACTGATGTGAATTGGGCAGCACGTCCGCAACGTTCAACGGCGCCTTGCGACCGCGACACGACTAGCGACCAGCGTCGAACACAGAGTATTGATCCTTAATATCATCATGCTCCCTGCGGTGTTATTTACCGCAGCAGTGTTTGAGCTTCCGAAATGGGCGGAGCAACAGCTTCGGAGCCTCCAAAAACAATTTCTGTGGCGTCATTCTACCAGCACCAAGGCTTCTCGTCACAAAATTAATCCTGCATTATTGTACACGCCCGAACATGTGGGAGGGGTGGGACTGGCTTCAATTTTGATTGCTTGTAAGACACAGCGGGCGATACTGTGGCTCATCCTGCGCAAGGATCTCTACTTTTCGGCCTGTCAGGCTTGGGTATTACGGGGCACACCTCCGACCGCAACGGTAGGAATATCCCCGCTCGTTGGTAGAACGCACCAATCAGTACCAGGAAGTCGGCCATCTACGCGGTCTCTGCTCGAGTCGCTAAGTCCCTGGTTGGTCCCGTCTCACCGAGATCAGGATGGACGGCAGCAGCTATACACGGTGGAGCTCCTCAGCCAGTCCTCGACAGCCATCAGTTGGTCAACCCCTCAGGAATGGATTTTGCAACTAGCGCGGCCACTTCTTCACTGTTCTCCTCAGATGATGCAGGAAGAGGCAACGTTTTGGCCGACATACTCGTGGGCTGACAACCCCTGGATTCTGGATCATCGAGAGCAACCTCTAAGGGAGAGAAAGTTTGACAGATTGCGGCCCTGCGCGGTTGCCGATCTCCACATAGTTCGCATTGGAGCCAAGGCATACTCGTTCGTTTTGTCTACAGTTGGTGCCGTCGAACACCATCAAGCCAAATTGCGTTGCTGGGGATTGGCGATGTAATTGAGCGCACCGACGGTAGCCATTGGCGAGCGGCTTCAAGTCGGGCGTTAGCTCCATCTGCGAAACCCGCCGCGATTGAAGCGCATTTATACATGGGAACCTACCACACCGGGCCGCGTTCAAGGCGTTATGCCTAACGTGGGCTGCGATCAGCCAAGCGTCATCCTCTTGGAGCAAGCGAGCAATGAAATTCATTGGCTAGTAGCAGTGGACAACGTAGCTGATAGACGGACCGCTGAGGACTGTCAAACGCTAGAGGCTGGACAGCACAACCGCGCTGTCGTCTTCCAGGCGCATCCGCTTCTCCACGGCGCGTATCCGACTCCGTCGCGAATCCTCATGCTCATCTGGCATTGAAGAAACAACCGTTTAAGCGGTTCAAAGGGTCACGGGCTGCACTATCTCCGTTGTTGGTGAAGCTACGGGTCGCGGCACGACGTAGTGCCTGGCAAACGGCCGTGTTACAGCAGACGCCTGCGACATTGTGGGAGCACGGAAATATGCTCACGGCATTTCAGGGATGGTTCAACTATCGGGTGGCAGTTATGCAATTGAACCTCTATCACCCGGGGTGGGCTGGCGACCCCGGTTGCCGGAAGCTTCTATGTTGCCGGGGGGTAAAAGAAACGGTGGAACATATATTTTGGTCCTGCTCATGCGCGCAGGCGAGTTGCAGAAGCTTATTTGTCACTGGACAGGCGAACGCTGGGCGTTCCATCACCTGCCCAGTTTCCTAGCTAGTTGTGCAAGCCTACTGCCCCCCCCCCTTTCGGCTGTGGTCCGTGGACATCTCAGCCGTGATCATCCAGATGACGTAGTTGAATACGCATAGGTCTGGAGGCGAATGTGGCGTATACTGTGCAGTGTCTGTGTTACTTGCCTCTGGATCCAGCGGAATCGAGCAAGATTTGAACAGGAGGACGTTACCATAGCCGGCAGCGTCCAGGAATTTTGGGATACGGGTGTTCGTCAACTCCGCGCAGTCGCGGAGTTTAGGCGGTTCGAAACGAAGATTCAAGGAGCCCATCTGCTATTAAGTCTGCGTCACCTAGACCGAGCTCCCCGAGCGCCACAGGTGACAAGCCCCGTACAACCACCGGACTCACAAGAGGAACCGGCGTTGCTAACCGGGCTTAGGATCTACCAGAAGTCTTGTACACATTAATACCGTGCAATAGACTATCTGTTTCTCCCTCAAAACCACTCTCACCGAAAATCTGCTGCTGTACAGCTTGTTTTTCTGCTGCTGGCGTTGCGGCTATCCACTGGAGAACTTAATGGTGTCCTCAGGTAGGCTAAGGCGTTCATAAAACAAAAAGGCCTTGAACTCGATGACTTCTTTAATCAGGTAAATATTCCTTGTTTGGCATAAAGGCACCCAAGTTTACAAGGCTTCCTCCGTTTTGGATTATGAGCGAATGTCGGGAGTTTGGTGATAATTTCGTTATCCGTATTATATTCTAGATCAGTGCGCTTCTTGATTACTAGAGATATGGCGTTCTGAGTGATCTGGACTCCAAACTTGCTGATAGACCAATTTGCCAGCACACTCTGGCTCATTTTTTATATTCTAGGCCTTGTGTTAACAATCTCGAGCCTTTGTGCATTTTTGACAGTGCTCGAGACGTGTTTATATGAAATTTAAGATAGGGGAGCAAGCTCTGGAGCTCGCCCTTTGATATAAGTAATCCAGTTCGGAGAACTGAATCAAGTTGCAAAACACTACACAACAGCAGCAGTCACTGAAGAATGTGTATGATGCTCATAATGTCTATATTAATCCAGTACTACAGTACTATACTCAAGCAACGCGATCAGCCTTTGCTAATGAGCGTTGAGCATTTGCTTATGTGATCGTATTCACCTTTGATCGATTTAAGCCAATCACAAGTGTGCGCCAGAATAGTGACTAAGCCAAAGAGTGACTTCGGATAAGCCTATATACCTATGAGGGGGGTCAGGCTAGATTGTACTTAGTACGTGAAAGGTACACCTAGCCGCGTTATTTACAGACAGACAGACAGACACAGATAAGTACGATTAAAAAGTTCGGCATTCAACCTTGCGCAAGTCACTAATAGCTTCACCCTTCGGGCTCGCAATAAGAGGAAACCGCTAATTTACTGATTTTTCATTTTCACAAAACAAGAAAATCGGAAATTCACGTAACTCTTAACTTGGCTAATTCATAGAACATGTCTCCACCAAGCCTATGAGTTATCCGAGGAATGACTGTACCTATTTACCTATGAGGGGGACAGGCTATACTGTACTTAGTACTTGTGAAGTACACCTAGCCGCGTTATTTACAGACGCACACACAGATGTGTACGATTTAAAAGTTCGGCATTCAACCTTGCGCACATGGATCGCAATAACAATAACTTGCTGCGAGCACAAGATGCGTGGGGCCTTGGCAGAGCACCACGCGCAACTCAATTTTTGTATGCCATGAGAAGTACGATTCCCCTAGAAGCGTCCTGCCATCGACGCAGCATAATACTGAGGCGCGCGCCAGCGGAAGAAACCAACTCTTTCTATTGTCGTGATGCGTCTAAGCCTCTGCAAAGTTGTGAAGACACAAACGTGCCGAGTGCGAGGCTTCCGCTACTAGATTTTTTATCGTAGATTATTATTGGTAGACACGTAGCAAATGCAGAAGAGCCGTGTCTCGAAAGCTTCTCACAACGCGATTCTGCGCAGCGCAAGGTGCAGCAACATAAACAATCTTACGAAGAAAAGTGGTAGCATGAGTGTTAAGTACGAGCTGGTGTGTAGGATGTGACCTAGAAAATGGTGACTAGATCGGCCACTCACTCACTATGCCGCCCAGATTTACCGACACAGAGCTTGTTCATAAAGCTCTTAAAAAACGTTAGTTGAACCTCTCGCTCAAACTTTATTTAATCCTTGAGTAAAAAAAAACTCCCCTGCCCCCAAGTAACTCCTTCGAGGACCCGACGAGATGTAGCCTTCATCAGATTGTTGAATTTTTACCTCTGCCAACTTCACAACTTGTCGGAGGGAGCTTTGCATGTCAGTAAAGGTGCTTTACATAAAAGTAGGGCTTCTTGCGTGACGATTGGTCCTGTCTGGCACGATCTGTCGTACCATGCGACTATAAAAAGCGGACGAAACGACAAATGGTCAAAATAAAAGATGGGTTCAAGATTAGGTCAGCAATAGCGCACATCTGCTAAATATAGAAACGGTCGAATCAGAAATTGAATATTTTTGACAATGTGTTCTCATACCAGAACAATTCCGCCTCCTGAAAAAGCTCTTATTCAACACCCGATTGAACGCTAGTCCCACAAACAGTCGGACCATTTTGTTTCTTGGAAGAAAAAGAGACATTTCGCTTTCAGACTCCAGTCAATAGTCCTGATGACGCCACTCTTCCGTTCCGCATCGTGCTCGAGGTCCAGCATCACGTCCCGCCTCCTGTCGTCCGCAGTGGAGCGCGCTGTTCCATCCACACGCCGACGTCTGCGCGAGTTGCCGCCTCCGTTAAAATTGGTTTGCCACATGTCACAAATTACACAGTATCGTATTTTAGTGTGGTCTACACTAACTGTGACATATTTGTAAAATATATCAGACAGACGCGGCGACATTGCGCATAAAAGAGCTGCTGGCCAACAAACCGAACGCAATTGGCATCCGCCTAGGGGTGAAAACACGTACGTTTGCTTTGATGTCGTTGAGCTGATGGGTACATTTGTTGACCGTTGGGTATTGGGTACACAATGAACATTTTTAGGTGGATGCAATGGCTTGTCATATACGATGAACTACGCCGACAAGAAGGAAAAGATGGAGGAGGAAGTGAGCAAGAATGGTGAGCAGGAGACGAGGTGGTAGTTGGTCTTTGAGTCGCTACTGACAGTTGGGGTTGTTTGTTGGGGATTCCATTCTACTGTTGCCAGGTATTCGTGTTTTTGTCGAGCCCAAGGCACTTTTCCACGTGGTTGGCACGACCATGGACTTTCAGGTTCGATGACTAGATGCTGTGCCAGTTGATGGCGTTATATTGTGCCTTATCATCCCTTTTTTGCGTGCAGACGACTCCAGTCTCGTCCGAGTTCGTGTTTGAGAACCCGAATGCAAAGGGTAGCTGCGGCTGTGGCGAGAGCTTTAATGTGTAGATCGTGAGCGCCGTAGGTGTTGCCTTACGAGAGAACGAGAGAATGTGCGGAAGATATAATAACAACATCATTATTTGCAGCCGCAATATTGGTAAGAACGTCTCTGTTCGCGACAATGGCCACATACATGCTTGTTGTACTACTGTGCTCTGGGACTAAGATAATGTCTGACGCCACTTGTATAGGTCATGCAATGGTAAAATGGGTGCCGTTGGTGCGTACTGATCCGGCAAGTACGATCGATGCTGCTGGGCATCTCGTAGTCATGCTTTACGTTCTTGAGCATTGATTGCACGACTGTCCAGTATGAGATGGTCATTGACAACAACGTAACAGGCCACGCAAAAGTGTCACGCAGCAGCGACCTACGGCACATGAATATCAAATATGTTTTCTAGACGTGGTAAGCTTTCCTGTACTTGCGCCCACATTGTTCATCGTAGGGCATGCCTTGAGCCGATGAAGACCAGTTCGAGTCTAAGTTTCATTATGCAGCCAGTCTGCTTCGAGACTGCAAGGGTGTCAATCTTTTGCCATCTACCATCCGCCGCTGGGTGCTGATGTGCGTAAGACATCTGTCGTGAGATTTCACGCAACCTCGTTCGACGAACTACCAATTTTGTTGCCGAAGCTTGTTAATTGCGGTGCTACTACACTGATGCTACAGACACGCAACCTGGCTTGCTTCATTCCTACATCAAAGCAAAGAGCTGCACGAACGCAAAAGACGAGCTACGTGTGTCTGACGACAGGAATTGCGGTTAATGCCAACAGAGTACGTCTTTGTTGCAAAGACAAGCTAGAAGCGTCGTAACAGGGTTGGCCACAGTAGCGATTATATTTGATCGACTCTAGACACAGCCAGCCCTAACTCAAGCGTCGCATCAGTTAATCTTCGCCTTACTGAAGTCCATCTCCGGGTGCTGCGCCATGAACTTCTTCAGAACGTCCTGCTTCTGCACGTCGTCGCTCGTGGGAAGACCCATCGCCTTTTGACGCTGATCAAACATCATTTTTTCCACAGTTTGGCGCGTGTCCGAGTCCAGATCACCGAGCTTCGAGTTCTCAGGCTGCACCTTTTGGGTGTCAATCTCTGCGTCTCCCTGGATGATAGTCTTCCACCACTCCATCTGATTGTCTTTCTGCAGGTAGATACAAATGCGATTGCCATCTTCCAGCGTCCAGAAACTGTCATCAACCTTCACTTTGCTGTACAGAGGTCCATCTACGAACGTATCCCCGCCCCGCATGCCGACTTTCATCTTTTCAGCACGAATCTCCACGTCCACTTGTCGGGCTTTCGTGCCTTCAGGGACCGCAAAGTTAACCTGAGCTTCCTGCAGCGTCTGCGTCCACACATACTTGTCAGTCTTCCCTCCATTGCCCGCAAGAGCTACAGTCAGCCACAGACGTATTGAAAAAAGAACACGGCATCACAAGGACAATAACACACCCAATTAGTAACAAATCCCTTTCTTCAAAGCATCTTGTCACCAAAAACATACGTGGTCCACTGTCGTCCTCTCCATCTTGATCCACCGGCAATGCTACCTTCCCTGTAGAGGTCTCTGTCGTCCCTATCTCCTCGTCCTCCGTGATCTCTTCAAAGCGCGACGGACGCTCCACTTGCGTCTCCTTCTTGTGCTTTTTCTCCAGCTCCGCCGCTTTGCGCGCCACCTCCTGTTTTCGTCTCTTCTCGGCTTCCTGCTGCTTCTTTTGTGCCTGGTCCTTCTCCACAAGTGCCGCCTGTTTGCGCACGCTCTTGAGAATCGTGTCCTCAACCACCTGCGGCTCTGCACCCGTGAAGAAGTCCGTCTTGCGACGAAGGAATGAGAACACCGTGTCCAGCAGTGGCTCAATGCCTCGCTGCGACTGAGTGATGGTCAGCAACATGCTATCGAAGCGGTCCGTCTCGCTCATGACTTGCGCCAGGACTTCCAGTTGGATAATGACATGGATGGCCGGATGTTTTGTGATGTGGGCACATTTCGGCCAATGGTTGGTCAGCGCAATAATTGACGCCACAAGGTGATACATATTACGACAAGGTTTTTGGGAATAAACCGACAAACAAACAGCGCCCTAATTGTGGCTACATATGGAGCAAAACAGTAAATAGAAGAGTTGGCCTCATCTTGCAAGAATGCAGCACAATTTAAGAATGTCGTTCGACGCTAGATGATAGCTGCAACAAATCTTCTGTGGCTTTCACATACTCACGTGAAAATTGATTGCGTGCGGCGGCTGCTGCACGGCGTGACTACAGTGCTCAGTAATGTGTGTATACATCGCATGGGTTCCGTAGTGGATTCAATTATAGTACTGATTAATGCCTGCAGATAAATGCGCGGATGAGCAGGAATCTGTCTTTTGGTGTTGGTACAGGCTGTAGCTTAGTTAGCAGGAAGATTCTGTATCCGCACTTTATGACCGAGTTCGTGACTTACGCTCAATCTAAGTCGAACAGCGCCAGAGCTGAAGTAATCAAACCCAAACTAATAAGACATTAAAAGGGAACCGTATTGATTCGATAAGTCGGCTATGTAAATCGATTGCAAGCATTGTTAGTACAAACGTCAATCCTGTGTAAGTTCTCAAGTTGCAATGCCCTGTGTTCATGTTGTTATGTGGTGATTCGGGCCGATATCGTGTCATGGCTACTGGATGACACTTGGTGGTAATACTGTCAGCTTTGTATCATTAGCATTGTTCTCCTTCACGAAAATAAGCGTAGGATTTATGCGACGGTCTCACCTCGCCAAAGTAATCTATATGCAGTCATCACCACTATTTTTTTTGACACGAAATCAGTCAAGTAGATGATGTTATCGAATCACCTCTAAACTAGATTGTCTTCGCCGATACGTGAGAAGTTATAAGATTGAGTACCGATGTTACAACACATTCGGAATAAAGTAAATTAGGTGGCTTGTTCAACTTTGCAGAATATTGCCGTCAAATCTCGAGCACAGCCTACCAATCGTTGCCACACCACTTCTTGTTAAACGACTGTTGGTGGTGCTAGCTGCGTCCGGTTCTGCCCCGCTGAATAGTTGAAAGTAAGAGCTCACATCGGTATGGTGCCGGAATTCGAACTGACAAAGAGCTGCGTGCGACTCGGAATCGTTTTATCACCTCGCAACGATCGGTACTAAAATCACGATCATGCCGAAGCCTTTATGAGGAAGTCGGCTGTTAAATGCTCCATCGTTTGCAAGAATAAATATTGTTTTGGCTCAGCTTTGACACAACTAAGTTTTGTCCGTGTTTCTTATTTTGTAAAGACAATAACAATCATAAAGGAAAGACAGTCTGCGACTTTGTATGGAGCCACGAAGAGAAGGCTGGATATCGAGTTGTTATACGTGGCTTTGGACAGGACATTCCAATCTTAAAGTGGCCTGCAGGTCATCGACATCGTTGTTTATAAATAAAATAAGGGAAACGTTAACCCCCCCCCCAGGTTTTCGTTAACCACCCACCACCCCAATATATTACCGTAATTTACTCGATTTACGCCTTCTGGTTGGTAGGATTGAGAATATCACCGGTCTCAGAAGTAATTTACAATCTCATTTACAAATGATAAAATATTAAATCTGACCATTCTATGCATGTCTTTAAGTCGGCGAAGTGATTTACAATCTCATTTATAAATGGTAAAATACTAAATCTGAACATTCTATGCATGTCTTTAAGTCGGCAATCCAGCTAACCTGTAGATAAACAGACAAACATTGACACCACATCACGGCGTCATTAGCTGCTTCAACATTAAAAAAACAAGACGATGCTGGCTACAGCACAAAGTACTTGTTGCGTCTTCCTCGCTGGCTGCTAACGCTGCCGCACCCCAGTTGTCATGGCTAGAATACCACTGATCATCCTCCACGCTGTTGTTTCCTGAGCGGCGTGCTGCTGCCCTATCTTCATTGCCTTGCGACGACGTTGAGAATTTAGGTTACCATAGCGGTACCACGAAGTCGTGACGGCTTGATGATTATTGTTGCCAACTTCATGCGCCACGCGCAAGCTCATAGTCTTGGTAAAGTGTAGCAATCTCAGCGCACTCTCGTGCAACTGCTTCAGTTTCTCTCCGGTATTGCTGCTCGTGTCCGTGTTCCTACGTGGCGCGGGGGCACGACCACGGCCCTTGGCCGTGGAAACCATGTCAATCTTCTCCATGGGGACAGTAGTTTCGTCCTCTTATGGTTTATCCACCTTGTGGACCATGTCGTAAAACAGACCACCCTGCTGTACCAAATCATCGTAACGGCCCTCTTCTGCAACACGTCCTGCATTAAGTACCAGATTTTAGTCTGCATTTAGAGACGTAGACAAGCGATGTGTAACCGAGATGATCGTCAGGTACATCTTGCCCGAGAGGCGCTGCAGAGTATACACAATTGATGCCTCAGTCTCAGGATCCAAAGCGCTTGTGGCTTCATCGAGCAGCAATAGGCTCGGCCGACGGCAAAGCGAACGAAACAAGCAGATTGCCCCTGGGATGCGATTATTGTGTTGGGATTGGCTGCCAGTAGTTAGCAGTATGACGTTTTATTATGACCAATCAAAAAATGGAAATTATATTGATTAATGTAATATATAAGGGGTGGTGGGTGGCTAACGAAAACCTGGGGGTGGTCAACGTTTCCCTAAAATATAAGAGTGAGTCACAATACCGGCACCAACCAGATGCAAACGTCGCAATACCGGCACTAGTCGCAAAACCAGCACCATTAATTCCGTGCTGACTTCAGCACGGAATGAATGTGTACCACGCTAAATCATCCTACCATATATTTTCCTTCCATTCCTCAATCCGTAGTTAGCCACTCGAAACAGGCCACCCACCTTCAGCGGAGATCGTCCATTGCTCGGCCCCGAACTGCGTGGGGGGGTCTCGTGCAGGTCTCTCGCGCATGTCGAGCGATATGCAAAAAGAAGGACAAGAGAGCCATCAATATGTTGTCGAACTTGGATGTTAACACTGACAACCGTAACATGTGACTGTGCGGCATTCGTGATTGATCAGATTTCAAGTCATACGCTATTCGATTCAAACGTATCGAAGCCGAAAAATGTACCGCAGTTATGCGACCTTACTGATGTGCTAGGCTATCGATACTGTTTCTACTATATATGATTGACGTATTGACGTGTGTACGAGTGTTATGTGTGTCGTGTATTTGCTCATGTCGATTACTGTTACCTTCGTATCATAGGGGATGAAGCTACGGCTAGTCACTTGTCCTCGCCTCCCTTCGAAGGACGTGCGAGCGCGTTCGACGGGCCGTGCGAGAGGTAAGTGGCAGCACACACCACGACACGCGTCGTTGCTGCGGCAAGAGCAGCAAGCGTCTAGCATGGTCCGACTTCAAGGGGACAAGTGCAATGCTGTGGTATAGCAGGATGCGATGACTATTTCGACAGCGCCGCCGACTGTTTGACATCATACGAATCATCAGACATTATCGTGTACCGGGTTATACATCCAGAAGGGCTAACTGTTCAATATACACAAAGCCATCAATCTCCAGTGTTTTAAAGTTTTCTTCGATTGATATGTCACGAAGTGCTATGAGCTGCATCTTCAGTTTGGTAACACGGAAATAGATCCTCGCTTGTGGGTTTCGGGCACTGCGGTCGCAGTCGTGACAAATGGCAGCACCATCAATGGTTCAAACACATCACCCAGGTAAAGTTTCTTCGCAGCGACCTTTTCGTTTTTATGAACAGCGCCAGTTCAGCGGCACCATGAACCGCGCCTAAGATCGCTGCTCTTTCGCCGGACATCTCAATGCAATGATAGTTGCGAGCCCGAAGGGTGAAGCTATTGATGAGTGGGCGCAAGGTTGAATGCCGAACTTATAAATCGTACTTGTCTGTGTGTCTGTAAGTCAGTAAATGACGCGGTTAGGTGTACCTTACTCGTACTAAATACGATCTAGCCTCTCCCCCTCATAGGTCGATTAGCATGATAGGTGTCACTATTGGCTAGGTCAATATTGTGATGGACGCACCTGATGGCTTGAAATCAATCAAAGATGAATATGATTACATAAGCAAATGCTGGACGCCCATAAGCAAATGCTGGACGCCCATAAGCAAAGGCCGATCACGTTGTCCAAGTATACTGTACTGTGTTAATACATACATTGACAGCATCATACTCATTCTTCAGTGTCTGCCGTTGTATAGATTTTTGCAACTTGATTCAGTTCTCCGAACTGAATTACTTATATGAAGGGGCAAGCTCCCTATCTTATTTGTCCTATGTCAATTTTACTCATGACACCTGAAGACTCATATTATTCAGACACAGTACCGTAAATAGCGTGGTTAACATTAATTCCGTGCTGAAGTGGTGCTGGTTTTGCGACTGGTGCCGGTATTGCGACGTTTGCATCTGGTTGGTGCCAGTATTGTGACTTACTCAAAATAAAAATGACAAAACCGGTACTGAGAGTTTGTAGGTGGTTCCATCCTACGTGTTCCCGGTATCCTGCACGCATCCGCATTTTTGCATCGTTTTCGTAGATTGAATTGACCGCCTATCAGTCCGACTCGAACAAATTGTCACCAGCGTTTACTCACGTCTGTCACCTCAAGCACTTGTACTGATATCTCTATTCGTACCATTACGTGTCTTTGGTGTCATGTCTCCTCACAAAACCTGCGGGGCTACAATCGATGGACAGAAAAGAGAACAAATCGACCCTTAGAGTTAAGATACGATATCACGCAAGAGCACTACAGCCCACTCATCCAGCTTATTTCCATACCTCCAGCACTGGCTCGACACTCATCTCTCTCGATTCTGCTTAGCCTAGAGTAAGGCCAATGCCGAACTTGTGGGCGTCGCCATCAAAGTTCTTCACATCCACGTGCGCACTCGTGGTCAGCGCCACGTAGGGGCGGATCTTCTGGATCAGAGCCAACGACACGTGGCCATTTGACTCGACCTTACCAGCGTATGTGGTGACCCTGTCGGCATTGTAGCGACCGCCAACACTGAGAGTGTTGTGGCCCGACACGAGGTCGTAGTTGAACAGCGCCGAGTAGACGGTATCATAGGAGAGGTGGTGGTGGAACGAGCCCGAGAGCGCGTTAAACTTCTTCTTGGTCTGTAGCGTGGCCGTAAAGTCCGTGCCACGGTAGCTCAGAGCGACATTATGGTCCACGACGGCCGACTTGTTGTAATTAAAGGCGGCCTGGACACCCACAAGGACGTTGTCAAAGCCGTAGACTGCAGCTTTGCTGACGGTACTAGCACCAACGTCAATCGCGCCGTTCAACGAGTAGTTCAGCTGCTGGTACTCCCAGCCAAAGACGCCGACACGTTTGGCGTGCAAGTGCTTGCCGAGCGAGCCGTCCTCGACCTTGGCCGTGAGCTTGAGGCCCTTGGTGAAGACATTGGGGAGCTCCGCCTCGCTGATCAGCTGGCCGTGCGTCGTCACCTGCAGCTTCTTGAACACGACGCCACTTTGCTCGTGCATAAAGGCGCCCGAAAGCTTGGCAACGATCGCCTTGTTGCTCGTCATGTCGCCCTCGGTCGTGAAGGACACGCCATTCGACGCCTTGGTCTTGATCTTGAGCTTGCGGGAGAAGTCGTAGTCGTCACGCAGGACGTCCTCGGCCGTCTTGGCCACGTCTTTGTACAGTAGAACCATCTTTTGCCACGTGCGACTTACTTGCTGATCTTTTTTGCAAATGCCAGTGACCGCTGCAGGAAAGGGGGCGGGGTCCCTCTTAAGTACGAATACGAGAGGACTATATCGAGAAGACAGTCGATAGTGAACGCAAGTGAACGTGGCAGTCGCATCCGATCGTCGCTTGTGCGGACACAGCGCTTGCTCTATACGCGATTAAGTACGAACGGTCCTATCTGCAACTCCCTCTCTCGTGATGCTGCATTTTTGCCCTAAAAGCTGATGTCAGAGCTATCATTCGTTAAACTTTCTCTCTGTATTACCTCCACAGCCTCAACGACGTTACGCCCTGATGGGCAACGTCATTCCACAGCACAGCCATAAATTACAGCATGCAGCCGTGGCATCGTTTATCAGCCGCCAAACTTCCAAGTACGGAACGGCGCGTCGGACTAAAAAACAATAAATGTTGTCCAGTCGCGAATTTTTGGTTAAAGTGCTCAGTATCTCAGTCGATCAGGTCTCCAAATTTTTACTAATACATCATGAGTGAAAAAGTATGAGCCCACAACCACCACCACAACCACTATCGGTCTCTGAACCTGACGTTTCAGAAGTATCCATTTCACATCTCCTTGTCAAAACCGATGCTCCACCACAAATCAGCTTATACGGGAGGGAGCGAATCGTGTGGAGCCAGAAAAAAGTCCCGATGTGCTTTTGTGGGGCTCGTGCATCACTTCCAAAGTAGAAAAGTAGCAGCAGCAGCAGTCGCAGCAGAAGTAGCAGTAGCCGTCACCACCCAAAATGGTCGTGCAGTACAAGGATCTGGCCAAGACGGCCGAGAACGTCCTGCGTGACGACTACGACTTCTCCCGCAAGCTCAAGATCAAGAGCACGGCGTCGAACGGCGTGTCCTTCACGACCGAAGGCGCGCTCAGCGGCTCCAAGTCCATCCTCGCCAAGGTCTCGAGCGGCTTCACCCACGGCGCTAGTGGCGTCGTGTTCAAGAAGCTGCAGATCACGACCCAGGGACGTGTCATCACGGAGGCCGAGCTGCCGAACGTGCTTACCGAAGGCCTCAAGCTCACGTTCAAGCTCGAGGACGGCTCGGTGGCCAAGACCACGAGCGCCAAGCAGGTCGGCGTGCTCGGGGCCGAGTTCAAGCACAAGAACGTGGCCGTGAACTCGGACGCGGACTTTGTAGCCAACACGGTCTCGGCCGCGGCCGTGATCTCGCAGGGCAACTACTCGGTGGGTGGCCAGACGGCCTTTAACGTGGACAAGTCGGCCCTGGTGCAGCACAATGTGGGGGCCAGTTTCACGGGCGCTGACTTTGTCACGTCGCTCGTGACCAAGCGGAACTTTGCGGCGTTCCAGCTGTCGTTCCACCACCACTTGTCGCACAAGACGGTGTACGCTGCTGTGCTGGACTACGACCTCAAGTCGGCCTCCAACTCGCTGGTCGTGGGCGGACGGTACAAGGCCGACCACGATACGACGTACTGTGGCAAAATCAACTCGGAGGGATTCCTCTCGCTCGCGACGATCCAGAGAGTGCGCCCGTACGTGACGTTGACGACCAGTGTGCACGTGGACGCAAAGAACTTTGAAGGAGACTCGCACAAGTTTGGCTTGGGTCTGACGCTTGGATAGCTTTGTCCCTGTCGGCCCGGTCAAGCCAGCTAATGTCGAGCAAAGAGGAGTGTCATTAACCCGTCTAAGGCCGAGAGAATCGGTAGAGGAGCACGAGGAGAGATACGTAAGCAAAAGAGAGAGTACGTTGTTTCTTGTCAAGTTGGGACCGATGTCTCTGTGTGGTGCTCACCAACTGTTTGGGAGTGAGCGAAATCATGTTTGCAATAGTGATGGCCTATCGTGTTGCATGTACGCAGCGTCACACATACGTATACGTACGTACTGATCATAATGCAAGATGATACCATGTCGATGCCTCCAGGACTCTAAAGTTTCAGGTGGAGTACATGCTGTGGTTTGAGTGCTGGCTTAAGCGCGATGAATGTACGGCGCCAAGTAGGTTGGTCGAGCATCGTACATTCGAACACGACACGCAGCTCTTCCTACCCAGGGTACCGTCTACCTCTTCAATCACATCGCTGATCTTGATTTCGACAAACGCCGGGGTGACACCTTGCAATACTTCGTTTATGACCATCCGGCTGTGGCTGCTACTGTTCTGCACTGCTTTTGGTTTTTGAAGCATTCTGTTGAGCTGGCGCCCGTTCGCAGACCTCGTCTTCAATCGGTTCACGTGGCACATAGTTTCGACTTGTTCAGCAGCGCAAACTCGTCTTATGCTCGACACTTTCTTCATTGTGCCAGCCAGTACATGTTCCTGACGATAAAAGGCAAAGGTACTTCTCGCACTTCACGCTGACATCATCCTCATTATTTGGACACCATACCGCTTCCATTTGATTACTCGCATTCTCAGGGACAAGATCCAGCGCTAGCACATGAGCACCTGTTGTACCTTGGGTTCTACAATCGAGAGAAGTCATTTGGAGCGGAAACAAGTCGGTATCAGCACGTCCCTGTAAAGAGCCCGTTACAACTATGCCGATCCTGAAGGTGCGGCAGTATTACAAACAACAGCATCACAAAACATCAAATTTGTGTGTATTCTACCCTTGATCAAGCGTCATCAGCATCTGCCGTGAGCCGAGACACCATGGCATCGATCTCACTAGATGACATGGTCTCGGAGTTCATGATTGAGTTGGAAATTATTGTAATGTTCTTCGCTGTCTTTGCGTTGATCCATACAACACCGTTGACTCCAACAGCTACCTCAAAAGCCAATCGCTTGCTCAGGGACGCTAGCACCTGGCAATTGTCGTGCAGCAACGACTTTGCTAGCCCGATAGACGTCTTGAAGACGTAACCATCGTTCAGCTCACCATAGATGGCCAAGCCAGTCATCCAGTCTTTCTTGGTCACACTCGGAGGAGCTGAAATGCCAATCCATGTAAATGTTAACACACTGCAACATCACAGCAAATGTTTCTCCCAAGATCGTCGTACCTTCGCAGGTGATTTCGGGTTCCACGTTCTTGTTCACCTTGTTCACGCGAGCATAGACGAGAGATCCGAGACGGAGATTGGGGCGATTCCGCTTTGTAGCCCCATCAAACGCCAGCGTGCCCAAGACAGCGCTAGCACTGACGACGATAGCAACGAATTAGTCAATAAGGCATCGTGCGATCCCACCGTTGCATCTGCTGTCTATCTCCAGAGCAATACGAGGGGAAAAACGTACGCAGCTCCAATGTTTACGCGGTAAAAGTCGGCGTTACGATCCGTCACGACGCCAATGACGCCGTCGTCTATTGATGCAACGTACTGTTCACCATCAGCAGCAATTAAGCAGACATAACAGCATTAGACACAAGCAGATACTGTAAACGCAGTGTTCTACGTACGCGTTTGTAGTTATATTCAACCCAGTAGCGATTGGCTGGACGGTAGCGAAGAATGCCTGCGTTTGTGCACACGATCCGATCGTCTGGTAGCTGCTTCAGTCCCGCGCCTGTCACAATAGATTCCATTCCATCGTCAAAACGTGCTCCCTATTTCTGGTTCGATACAAAAAGTCACTTCAACTCCAGAAGAAGAGCAGATGACGCACCGAGTTTGACACGACGCGTCGTCTTTGTGAGCGTAGAAGTCACGTCGTCACCTGGTAAGACGACGACAGAAGAGAAGAGGAAGTCAACTGAGCGCTGGGCGTTCTCGAGGAAACTGCTGGCGTCGGCGTCAGCGACGTCTTCCGTAGCCCAGCGCTTCTTGTGCTCCGGCATGTCAATTTGTCTTGAAATGGATGGGCGATTCGGGTAAGTACGAATCGAGTAGTACTGGTTGGCACGAGTTGGCAGAATAGGGTATTAAGCAAGCAAACAATAGTAACCAATGGACATAAAGCCAATCGAGAGCGAATAAGGTCAACATATCATCGTACATGGCCATTACCAAACATCAAGACCATCATTCTCTTCTAAGCAGGATGATCTTCGGATTGCCACCTTATCACGCACGCTTACAACTCATCGCTAGAGTCATCTCGCAACGTAGAAAATGATAGAACTCCATCTGCTGCATGTTTTTCAAGAAAATATAATTCTAGTTCTGCTCGTCGTCCCCTCCGATAGTTATGATCTCGCCTCCATCACGACGCTTTCCTTGGTCTTGTTCGCTACCGCCCACCCTTCTCATCACCTTTTACAATGAGTAAGAGCGCATCGCCTATCGATTACGTACGCCCGCGGCCACGACCGCGGCCTCGTCCACGTCCACGCCCGCTTCCTGCAGGAGCACCTGCTTTCACTTTCTCGCGGGGAGTGTCGTCAATCAGCAGCGTGTCGAGGTTCAGCGAATCTGGCAATATATAGTAGCGAATGTTGTTGCCACGAATGCTCAGTGAGTCCAAGCTTACTGGGTTCTTGCCCTTCACCGTCATCTTGACCGCCTTGAGGTGTGTGTTCATGCTGATGTCCACACCTATGCACAGTAAAACACAAATACAAAGTGAAAGTTGTACCCATGTCAGTACTCTGTTAGAAATGAAATAGATCATATAAGCCCGAACACGGTCGCACCAGTAATTGTCCCATGGACGATAGTTCCGTTCTTTAGCTCAATAGTGACTGTCTCATTCGACAACTTCATCAAAAACCTGCAGGAAGAGATGAGAAAAGCAGCGAATAGAGTTAAGGGTACTATGCTGTACAAACAGAGTGCACGTAAAGGGCAACGGTCTCCTCCCGGCCCCGCTGCAGCGGTGCGCACGCGTACCTGACGAGCTTCATCGTGACCCGTCTTGCGATCTCCAAACTAGAGGTTACAAGTCCACGACCATGGTGTGGTCCACTGCAAATACCTTATACAAAGAGTACCGGTATTTATCGATCATTTTAGACAACGGTGAGATACTTGTACTAGCTTTGGCTAATTATGAAAATACTACGTACACACGTCGTACGCTAAGTACCTCCTCCCGTAATGTAGCTCTAGCTATTGTATACACCCACATATCGTCTCCAGCAATTCTCTCCCATAATAGGATATAACGTAATTCACAAATAGTGCTAGGGTTTCTAACATTAATAGCCCTCTCCTGCGTCCTCATTTTTAGGGGGAGTTCTATTGCGTACATTTCTTCTACTTTAGTATTAACTAAGCGGCCGGTATATCGAAAGTGCGATTTTCCGGTACTTCACACTGCACCAGATAATACTAATGTATTGATCAGCTGCTCAGTTGGTTTTACGAATTTGCGTGTGCTAGTTCGACATGTGGTGTATTTCATTAGTAGAAGCATCTTATGTGCGTTAATAATCGCTATTCTGCAAAGCGCAGGAGGCTCACATACAAATTTCTGTTTTTAGCCACCGTGACACATTATGTGACGGGGTCACACAGCACAATCACAGAGGAAGTTGGTTCCTTAACTAAGCTCTAGTACACGGTTGTTTAGGGGACCAAGTGTGCTAGACGTGGTTAGTTTTAAACTGATTTATATTTATAAAGATCTTCTTGCATTCCTAACGAACAAGAATATACCCATCTTTTGTATCCTACTACTAACCTCCTGATATAACCTTGAGCCGATAACACGCGTCAGTCGTTCATAGCGCTTGCACTTACGGTACTGCCCCGCAGTACCGTACTTCCCCAGTAGAGTATCCATCTTCAGTTAAGTATCGTGGATACATAATGGGTGGGTGTGTATTAACCCACACCCCCAATGGTGTGTACACACAGTCACATGTGACCCCATTACACCCTCCCACACCCAAACGGAAGACACCGTTAACAGGGGGGGAGCCCAAGAGGGAAGCGACACCACAGGGTCTGCCTAACAGGCGCGCACCCTTACAGCGCAACTACGATGGAGACGAAGATGCCCACTGGGCCACCAAGTCCCACGCCATCCTCTGCGCTGATGACACCCCGAGAGAGCCCACAGGGCGAGCAGGCAACACCGTCATTGAGAGGGTCGATCTCCGACTCACCAAGCACGGCCAACGACAGGCACGAGGGAAAAAGACGCCTCGACAAGGCGCGACGCAGGGAGTCACGCGGTAGACTGCTAACGCGTGACCCAAACGAGAAGCCACGTGCTGCGTCAGCCCAACGGACTGCTTCTCGACGCCGCAAGCGGCAAGAATGTGCAGAAGGGTTGAAGTGTGCCTACGATTCGGACACCCCCCCCTTGTCTTCGCCCAATTTCACTGATACCCAGCGTGTTCTTCATCCAGGAAGTCCACCCGCGCCACGTACTGTTGCGGCATGTGCGAAAGCAAGAGACGAAGTTCCCCGCGTCATTGTCGACTCGACACTCACTGTAAATCCAGTCTGCGAAGCGAGTGCGTCCCACACTGAAGAGATTCATGTCGATGCCTTCACAAGACCTAGCAAGCCTGCCCAGACTGATGCCCACGCACCCAAACCAGGTCCCTTGGACCACCAGAGGAGAAACAAACGGGCCCATGACCCTTACGTTCCCCGAACAAAGGATCAGCTACTAGCCGTCAAGGTTTGGTTGTTGGACGACTACTCCCAATACTTGAGACGAGCTCGTTTACTTGGAAGAGGTGTCGGGCAAGTCGAGGAGTGTCCCATTGTCGTCAACGAAGACACCAGTGCCTGTCGTCAAGCTTACGAAGATGAATTTGTGCAGTGGATCACTGCCATGGGGTATCCCATACCCGCCTTCATGACTTCGCCGTATCGGCTTGACTGGTTAGCGCTCCGGCGCTTGCGATTTCACATGGCGAAGGCGGTTGCTGACCGACGCTGGGATGTCTGTCGCCATATCGACTGAGACAGTCCCACGCCCAGCGTAATGCTCAAAGAGGTCGTGCGCAAGATCCAAAAGGGAAGGACAACTCATCCGGTAGAGCCCAAAAGCCTACTAGGCCCGGTTAGCGCGGACCAATTGAGTGGTCACGCTTATAAGCGCCCACGTGGTCCGCGCAGTCCTCCACGAGCCGGTCTTCCGGCTCCCACGTATTATGGGCCATCGGGTAGCCACGCCACTTTACCCATAACTCCTGGCGACCAGCCTTCCGGCGGTCCCCCACAATCCTTTCCACAAGGAAGTACCGTTCCCCATCGCGACCCAGCAAGGGTTGGGGAGGACGGACCATACCGCCACGGTTCTTCTCGTCGGTCTGGGGAATCACACTCCCTTCAGAGTTCCTTGAACTATTGCCAGGATCGTCTGGCAACGTGCCGACACGAGCTGTCTGAGCTGAAGGACTGCGTCCAGGTTCTCGACAACCATGACCATTCGGATGATCGTCGTCTGCGACAGTGTGAGGAGTTCCAAGACCGCCAACGGCATCGCCTGGAACAATTGAACGGGCGAGTCGAGTCATTGGCTGTGAAGATGCAGAAAGCGCTGGATGATCAATGTCAATGGACGATGACCCTGGTGGACCGGGTGAAGAGCCTTTAGCGACGCTTGGAGAGCTCAAACCCGGTTCCTGCACCCGCTTCGGGACAATCTGCGTATCCCTTGGGGTATCCTGCTTATCTTCCAGGGCAACCTGCTCTTCAGGTTCCGAGAAGCGCTCCAATGAAGCCATCGACTGACGACCTTCGCCAGGTGATGAACCACATGTGGCGTCTGTTTCAACCCCAGCAGAGGGATCAAGGTAGGCCTTAAGCATCCCAACGTAGAACGTTGGATGCGTTGCCATAGCCGATGGCAAGTTCAAAGTGTAAGCATTACCATGCACACCAATGACCATGAACGGACCCACGAAGCGCGGACGAAGCTTTGTACTCCCTACAGCCGACACTGCGTGTATAGGTAAATTGCGAGCATTTAGCAACACCGAATCGCCAATCTTAAACACCTGTGTGTTCCGACGCCCATGGCGGTCACTGTTTTCCTTTTGAAGGTCCTGAGCGGCAGCCATGGCGTCCCTTACGCGGAGCCGAAGGGCTTCACCAGTCTCAATAAACGTAAGCAAATTACGCTTGACCGATGGTCGAACACCACTTAGACCTCTTAGGTCATCGGCGACAGCCTCTCTCCCCTCCAAATCAGAAGCCCTCGGCACCGATAGGGGATTACGCGGATGCCGCAACCCATTCACATAGAATGGGGGGAAACCGTAGAAGAGTGCACTGCATTATTCAACGCGAATTCCACTTGCGCTAGTTGAGCGCTCCACTGAGATGGCTCATCCACACAAACACTGCGAAGCACATCTTCCAAAACACGGTTGAACCGTTTGGTCTGACCATCCGTCTCCGGATGATCCGCTGTCGACATATCCAGTCGAGTCCCCATCAGCCGAAAGAGATGCTGCCAGAAGACCGAAACGAAACGAGGATCCCGATCACTCACAAAAGACTCCGGGAGTCCATGATGTCGAAACACATGATCAATGAAGAGTTGGACCGCCTGCGGTGCCGTAACACTTTGGCGAACCGCCACTAATTGCACCATCTTGCTGAGGCGGCACACGAAAAACATAATCCCAGTATGACCATGCCTATCTGCCAGTAGATCAAAGGGATGAAGTCCATGCTCACTGAGCGCCAACAGTCCTCCGGGACTGGCAAACTCTGCAACGGCGCTGCTGAGGACGGTAGGGGATTCACCCGCTGACAAGTCTCACAAGTCTTAACGTAAGACCGCACCCATTTGTACATGTTGGGCCACCAAAATTCACGTGCCACAGACGTATACGTTTTCTCGCGCCCCAAGTGACCACTGCCAGGCGTGTCGTGTGCCTCGTAGAGGATCCGATGGCGTAAATCTTCGTCGTTTGGAACGACCACCCTCTTTTCATCCCCAGGATTCACACTGTAGAGCAGAAGTCCATCGGACAGGCTATACCGATGGAGATGTGCCTGCTGGCGTTTCGTCAGCTTGACGATGTTCGATGAGGTGCCCAGCGCCTCAATAACACCTCGTATGTCCGGATCTTGAGAATACGCCCCGCGTATGAGCTCAAACAGTGTCGATTCAAGGTGCACCACATGTGCCAGCTCATAATCAGGACGCCTTGACAACGCGTCAGCTAGCACATTTTGCTTCCCTGGCTTATAAGCCACCGTGAAGTTGTATTCCGCAAAGAATGACAACCAACGCGCCATGCGCTGCGACAAGTGTGGCGACTGCGTCGCCGTTTTCAACGAGGCATGGTCTGTGTAGACAACGAAGGGTTTACTGCCTAGCAGATGACCCCGAAACTTGACCAGTGCATACTTCATCGCAAGAAGTTCCTTATCATACACTGGGTAATCCTTCTCGGCGGCCTTGAGCTGCCGCGACTGGAACGAAATCACACGTTCGTTGCCCTTGGCATCCAGCTGAAGCAGCGCACAGCCAGTGGCAAAATCAGACGCATCACACACCACACTAAACGGAAAATCCTCGTCCGGTAACGCCAAAATTGGTGCTGATTGTAGGCTCAACTTGATGGCTTCAAAAGCCTGTTGGGCCTCTCCCCACCATGACCATATCACGTCATTCTTCAGCAAATTTGTTAATGGCCTGGCCATATCAGCATAATTCTCGTTGTACTTGTGCAAATAGTTTGCAAGTCCCGGCCACTTGCGTAGATCCTTCTGGGACTTGGGCGTCGGCCACTGTGCAATCGCCCGTACCTTCTCTGGATCCGCCCGAATTCCATCCTTCCCAAGGAAACATCCCAAAAAATGAATCTCTTCCGCCCCAAAGAGGCACTTGTTGATGTTCGCAAAGAGAAGATTCTCTCGCATGCACATCAACACTGACCGAAGGTGTCCAATATGCACCTCAACATCCGTCTTGTCCCCTTCAGCCTTGCTGTGGACAAAGATGTCATCAAAATACGTCTGCGCGAAGTGTCGCATCGGCCGAAACAGTTGGGTAACCAGCCGATTGAACGTGGCTGGCGCGTTGGAAAGCCCCTGGGGCATGACCAACCATTCCCACAACATCCCACTGGGAGTACTCACTGCCGTAAGGGGAATATCCGATTCTCTCATCAGCAGCTGGTAATAGCCGTCGACCATGTCGAGCGCGCTAAAGATGCTGCACCCCGCCATATTGTTTTGCAACACATCTTTGCGGGGATTGGCGTTCGACGCCGGAACTGTAGCCGCATTCAGCTGTTAAAAGCATGCACCATGCGCCATTTCCCATTGGATTTCCGTACACAGAACGTTGGGGACGAATGTGGCGACTTCGATTCTCGAACCATGCCCGCAGCATGTTTTGCCGCAAAGAACGCATCTATTGCGTCCACTTTCTCCTTGGGAAGCGGCCATTGACGCGTATTACAGTACTTAGTACCCGGTTCCAGGTCAATCTCATGCCGTACACCCCGATCCGGGGGCAACACTGACGGAGGATCTTCCGAGACCACATCCGCAAACTCCTTTAGCAGCGGATAAAACGGATCCGCTGGATTCTTCAAGATGGCCGAGCCATACCTTTGCTGACGATGAGACTTGTTCTCATCATCCAATACTTCTGGGTCCATGACCGAAGAACTGTTCAGCTCCACTGACGTCTCTTCCTGACGTATGAGCACCACATCTTCTAACGCGTCTTCCTTGAGGGCCGCTAGGAACTCCGATGGGACAATTCATCAATCCCGTACAACTCTTCGAGCTTGGAAGCGGTTCCACCGCAATCCCATCCAAGCCGCTTCGCTTCGATCTACGACCGCGACATCCTGTGAAGGAGTGACCACAGCACCCCTACTTGCACAACCACCCACGGTTACGTCTTCCTGGGCGATAGTGACCACAGCACTACCACTCGTACAACCACCCACGGTTGCGTCTTCCGATGAAGGAGGAAACACAACTCCTTCATGTATGTGTCGTCCAACGACACCTGCTCCTTGAGCCGAAGTGACCACAGCACTTTCATTTGCACCACCACCCACGGTTGCGACTTCCTGAGCGATAGTGACCACAGCACTACCACTTGCACCACCACCCACGGTTTCGACTTCTCGTGCGGAGGCTGCCCCAGCCTCAACGCCTTCCAAGGTATCAGTCGATCCGCGACAACCTTGCTCACCCATTGCCTCTGCCGAACCGGCAAAGAGGCGCTCCAAACGTGGGATGTGATGTTCGTGCACAAATCCATCGCGAGACAAGGAGGGGATATGACCCGCCAAAGCTCGTTCCACGAGGGGTTTGTGACTAGCACCCACGGTGCGACTACGCCAGTCGATCCATGGCTCATGCTTCATAAGCCATGGCATACCAAGGATAAGATCGTATCGATCTTCCATGTCCAAGACGATGAACGGTTCTTCTGAATCAAACTGATCAAATTTGATTACCAAAGGTATCAAAACCTTGCGAGTCGATAGAATCGATCCTGTCGCTAATCGAACTGACACCTTGCTGTTACTCTTGGAGTCTTCTACAGCCTTGGTATACAGCGCCCGATTCTTCGACACAGTAGCCTTCGTCGCGAAGTTATATGACGCTCCTGAGTCTATCAAGACCGTCATGGGGTCATCGTACCCCTTCACCCTAGCAGTAACCACCACTAAGTTTGACCGCACCGCGGCCACAGACAAACACAACAGTGTTGTCCCGGGACATCTTCTCCAGGAAGAGCAGGGGGTAAATTCCCTCCCGTCTTGAAAGCCGTTGACCTCCCAGTAGGGCTTTCCGCACCTACTGGGAGTCGACGTTTTCCGACTCTACAACGCTTACGGCGTTAAGAGAGTGCTTCGCTGAAGCTGGCTTGCCGTGGGCAAACCTTCCACGGGTTCTTAGGACAATCCCTGCGGTAATGCCCGACCGCATTGCACCCAAAACAGCGGCCACCAGCCCTTGACGCACCCCAACGTGGGCGAGTCTTCTCAGCCGACGATAAATCCATGGGGGTAGAACCCTCCGAGGCCTCCGTAGCCCCGACGTGGCCCCTGGGCCGACCGCATGCAGTGATCTTCCAACAAAGCGATATGTACCGCTTCATTGAGCGTGGTCGCTTGACGACGAAAGAGCTCCGTGCGGACGGGTCCGACCCGGACACCATCCATAAACACGGTGACCTTCACCTCTTCCGACAACGGAGCCCCTGCCATGGCAGCCTCCAAGTTCTGAAGCTCCATGACATAGTCCTGCAAGGACCTCTTGCCTTGCTTGCTCCGCAAGAACGAAGACCGATGACGGTACGCCACATTGGCCAGGAGAAATGTGTGATGCATCTCCTGTGCCATGAACTCCCACGAGACAAAGTATCCCGGAGTGGCTGTCTCTTTGGCCATAGCCCACGCCCTTGCCCGACCTCCCAGGTTCGAAAGGGCAAAGGCCACTTGGGACCTCGCGTCGTGAATCTGGCCTGCGCTCAGCGCGATCTCGATCTCCCTGATCCAAAAGACCAAGCTGTTCGCTTCCTTCCCATCAAACGTAAGGACACTAAATTTCACAGCTTTCGAGGTCTGGACGTGGCGTATACGACACCTGCGTCGGATCAGCGCTCTGCGCCTCGGCTCTGACGACGGCATGAGCCGCCTCCTGAGCCGTCTTGTTCACATGAGCGATGAGTGAGGACTCATAGCTCTCAAACCGCTCCATCCGAGCACGCTGTTGCTCGGCGGTTAGGGAGGGGAACCCGACGAAAGTCTCCCTGCCTAAGAGGCTAACCATTCGCTCCAACGTAGCCCAATGGGCATCCGAAAGATGAGGATAGTCATGCCTCAAAGGCATCTCACTTTCCAAGTCATCCATGTTATACGACTTGCAGATTGTATCAATCATTGGTCGCAGGATTGAGTACAAGTGCTACCAGTTGTGACGGGGTCACACAGCACAATCACAGAGGAAGTTGGTTCCTTAACTAAGCTCTAGTACACGGTTGTCCAGGGGACCAAGTGTGCTAGACGTGGTTAGTTTTAAACTGATTTATATTTATAAAGATCTTCTTGCATTCCTAACGAACAAGAATATACCCATCTTTTGTATCCTACTACTAACCTCCTGATATAACCTTGAGCCGATAACACGCGTCAGTCGTTCATAGCGCTTGCACTTACGGTACTGCCCCGCGGTACCGTACTTCCCCAGTAGAGTATCCATCTTCAGTTAAGTATCGTGGATACATAATGGGTGGGTGTGTATTAACCCACACCCCCAATGGTGTGTACACATCAGTCACATGTGACCCTATTACACATTAAATCGTACACCTTGGCCAAAAACAAAATCAGTATATTGTAGAAGTATGATTGTATCGTTGGACAAATATAATGGCACTTTACATTCAAAACCACGATGCCAACAGAAACTAGCGACAGAAATGATAACAGAAGCCACGACATGCCCGCTTCTGTTCGCACCATGTAGCGTACTAGCCAAGTTCGACAGGCCTGATGCACAATTAAATGAAATACGTTGTCAGTTGAGGCCGTGGACATGGCTGCGCGCAAAAACTAGGCTAAGGAAATGCCGCTACAGATGGATACCGGGGCCAAACGATACTCTATTATTTTCTTGGACGAGAAAAGATGAAATTTTGACGACCTGAAGTCTTTCAGCAATTCTGTCGATATCTGCGCATTTTGTTCTCCCGACGAAGCAAAGTCAAGCTGGTGGAGAATCGGTCATGGTTTGGGCTACTGTAAGTGTCTGTGGAAAGCCGCCACATACGTGCTGATGGGGAGGCAGAATTCGAACGGCTACGGTAGTTAGTCAAATCTGTATCAATACAGCATCAATGCAAAAACACAACAATTGCCGAGTTAGGTCGGCGAAATGGACTAGTTTGTTAGGATAATATTCTTTCAAAATTCGCTTCTTCGATTCCAGTTGTGGATTTTGTCTAGCCGATTCCTCGCAACGAATTCCTCCAGAGGATTGCCTGATCTCAGCAGCGTCTAAGCCAAACACTCCTGTGAACTCATACCGACGAGTGGACACCGACGCTTTTCCCCCTTTAAAGGTGACCGGGTGCAGTGTGCGCTCGTATAGAAGAATTACGGTGCCCTCGGCTGAGGCCTATCGGCTCTTCACATAGACAAGTCTTAGAATTTTTTTGTCTTTTTCTGAGGTTTACCAGCTCGTCGTCAACGAGGCTCTTCAGTTCGCTAGTAGCGAGTGCTACCTATACTGGATCTTCCTAATCTCTTGACGCTACCATTTGAACTTCCACAAGATATGCCTCTCGAGGTTCGACGGCAGGTATAATATAGCCCACGCAGAGGATACCGGAAATCATAAGCGTGTCTAAGACTTAGTATATGTTGCACTGTAATGATATATATATTCCCCAATTTGTCTATACATACACCTAATGAAACGTATATCATAGCTTCTATCTTCCTCAGCTAGTTATACGAGTCCGTCAACACATAATTTTCTGACTCAAAGTTCGCTGATCCAAAGCTCGCCGAGTGGCGTTTGCAGTTTCGTCCGAATGTGGAGTTTCGACGAGCTAGGACGTGTCTGGAATGTGGGCCGTCGACAGTGGTGCAACGCACCACATTTGCCACGACAAGACCAAGTTTGCAAGTTTGGCAGAGCGCAATGATGGCGAACTATTGGTGGCTGATGGCAACAAGGTGGCCATCAAGGGTGTGAGAACCATCATTGAAAAGGTGGTTCTGCCCAACGGTGAAGAGCGCGAGATCGAGATCAAGAACGCGTTATATGTTCCAAGTATGAGCAAGAACCTGCTTTCGGTGCCACAGATCAACAAGCATGGCAAGTTCCAAGTGGTGTTCGAAGGGTCCAAGATGTATGTGACTCGCAAGAACTCGCAGCAAGTGGTGGCGACAGCGGATCTCGTGGATGGTCTTTACTGGCTTTGTACGGCTCAGCGATCGCCAAAGGAGAATCGACTCAAGTGGGATCCAAAGGCTCGCGCTGGCATCTTTTTGGGTTACGAAGAAGTGTCGAAGGCGTATCGAGTTTATGACATCGAGGCGGGGCAGGTCGTTGTCAGTCGCGATGTCAACTTCGACGAGTCCACCTTTGGACTTCCGTCGCCGATCACCGATGAAGATGCCGATGACCTGGACTTCGAATTACTTGACCTCAATGATGAAGAGCCGCGTCAGGTGGAGTACAAGCAAACAGGCAAGCGCAAGAGCCGCCTCAGTGATGAAGATACAGCTGCTCCACGACCGCGTGCAGTGCGTCAACGGCCTGGACTAGAAGAGTCAAGCGCGCCGGACAGCAACTCGTCACGCCAAGAAGAAGACGAAGAAACGAAGGATTCTGATGAATCAACTCCGCCTGTGTTTTGGCGTGCGAGTGCGAATGCCGTTGAAACAGCAGCAGATTTATCGGGGCCGTCACCATTTGAGGCAGCAGTGAGCGGCCCTGACCAAGTGCACTGGCGAACAGCCATTCATGCGGAGCTCGAGTCAATACGACTTCGCGGTGTGTTTCGTGCAGCCAAGCTGCCCAACGGACAACGCGCCATTGGTACGAAGTGGGTCTTCAAGATCAAGCGTAAATCGGATGGATCTATCGAGAAGTACAAGGCGCGCCTCGTTGACAAAGGGTTCAAACAGAAGTATGGCATCGACTACACGGAAACGTTCTCGCCCGTGGTCAAGTATGTGACGCTACGCATGATCATTGCAATTGCCAAGCACTTTGGATGGACCCTCGACCAGCTTGATGTGGTGACGGCTTTCCTGTATGGTGTCATGAAGGAACAAGTGTTCTGTGTGATTCCTGAAGGTGTTGAACTTGATAGTGCGTTCGACTGCCTGGAATTGGTGAAGGCAATTTACGGCCTCAAGCAAGCGTCGCGCGTGTGGAACGAGACGTTCGACGAGTTTGTGTGCTCCATTGGATTTCAAGTGTCGGGCTTCGACCCATGTCTCTACATCAAGATCGTGGAAGACCAATGTGTACTGGTGCTGGTGTATGTCGATGATGTGCTGGTGACCGGAAGCTCGCTCGAGCTGATTGCACGCACCAAGGCCGACCTGAAGACACGCTTCGAGATAACCGACAGTGGCAAGTGTGCATTCGTTCTTGGAATTGAACTTTTGGATGGCGCAGACGGAAGCGTGACGATGTGTCAGCGCAGATATGTGGATGACATCCTCAAGCGTTTCGGCATGGAGGATTGCAAGGCTGTGTCAAGTCCAGTAGACATGAGCTCTCGACTTGTTTCTAGTGACGCAGCTACCAAGGTAGATGCCCCGTTTCGCGAAGCAGTTGGTGCTTTGATGCATCTGACTACTGCGACGCGCCCAGACATCGCGTATGCCGTGGGCTATGTGTCGAGATTCATGGAGAACCCACAAGAAGACCACTGGATTGCGGTCAAGCGCATTTTGCGCTATCTACAAGGCACCAAAACGCATGGAATCAACTACAAGCCGAGTGGCAAGATCGACTTTCGTGGATATTCGGACGCAGACTGGGCCGGTGACCTCGCCGACCGCAAGTCGACTTCTGTTGACGGTCATCGGTTTTCTACCAGTATTGGTAACCGTGACCGGTTCAATCCGAACCGCCTGCTCAGCTTCGTATTTACGACGTAGTTCTTACGGTAATTACCATAGTTGATTAGACGCGTAGGATGATGAGACGCTTCACATGATTTATATGTCCACCACATATAAATCATGTAGTAAGTGGTTTCTAAGCCCCGATAATCAATCACATTCGAATCATCCATCTTCTACACAAGTCGTCTTCACTCGGTCAAGCTATCAAGTGCAGACTTTCTGCCCTGCCTCTCAAGCATCGCTTTCAAGACCTCTACGCCTTTAACAGGTTATGAGCCAAAGCACGATGACCTCTTCTTAAGACTGATCTTCGAAGCTGTTCATTGAAAAATTCAACGGTGACAACTACGCGACATGGAGCCGCTACATGCGTGGCGTGTTCCTGACCAAGTCGACATGGCATGTCGTGAACCGTGAAGTGACTTCGACCTTTGAGGATCCTCGCGCCAGTGAAGAATATGTCAAGATGAACAACATTGCGTCGGGACTGATGATACTGCACATTGATGCGGACTACCACCATGTGGTTGACGACTGCAAGGAAGCGTGGGTTGCGTGGAAAAGCTTGGAGAATTTGTACAGCGGCTCACAAAAGGCCAGAAGAATCTATCTCAAGAGACAGCTGTTCAGCATGGAGATGTCGGGAGGCGCAAATTTCTTGCACCATTGCAACGAGGTTCTCAAGATCGGCACGAAGCACAGCAGCACCGGCGCCAAGATGGAGGACGAAGACGTTGCGATCTGCTTACTACGAAGTCTACCCAAGAGCGATAAGAACATTGTTCTCAACTTGGTGATGAGCAGCACAGAGCTACGGACGCAAGATGTTGTGAAGGTGTTGACGAATGAGCACATCAAGAGGCAAGGTGAGAAGACGGCATCGGTGAAGACTGAAGATGCAAGCAAGGCATTCAGCACCGAGCGTGAGCCCTACCAATGCACGTACTGTGGCAAGGTGGGGCACACGGTGGATCGTTGCTGGACCAAGCAGAAGAACGAAGGTCGAGGAGCCCGAAGCGGCGGCAATGCCCGTGGACGCGGGGCTAATAACGTCCAGTCGGGACATTATGATGAAGGCAATGGCTACGATCGAGTGGCGTTTGCAGTTTCGTCCGAATGTGGAGTTTCGACGAGCTAGGACGTGTCTGGAATGTGGGCCGTCGACAGTGGTGCAACGCACCACATTTGCCACGACAAGACCAAGTTTGCAAGTTTGGCAGAGCGCAATGATGGCGAACTATTGGTGGCTGATGGCAACAAGGTGGCCATCAAGGGTGTGAGAACCATCATTGAAAAGGTGGTTCTGCCCAACGGTGAAGAGCGCGAGATCGAGATCAAGAACGCGTTATATGTTCCAAGTATGAGCAAGAACCTGCTTTCGGTGCCACAGATCAACAAGCATGGCAAGTTCCAAGTGGTGTTCGAAGGGTCCAAGATGTATGTGACTCGCAAGAACTCGCAGCAAGTGGTGGCGACAGCGGATCTCGTGGATGGTCTTTACTGGCTTTGTACGGCTCAGCGATCGCCAAAGGAGAATCGACTCAAGTGGGATCCAAAGGCTCGCGCTGGCATCTTTTTGGGTTACGAAGAAGTGTCGAAGGCGTATCGAGTTTATGACATCGAGGCGGGGCAGGTCGTTGTCAGTCGCGATGTCAACTTCGACGAGTCCACCTTTGGACTTCCGTCGCCGATCACCGATGAAGATGCCGATGACCTGGACTTCGAATTACTTGACCTCAATGATGAAGAGCCGCGTCAGGTAGAGTACAAGCAAACAGGCAAGCGCAAGAGCCGCCTCAATCATGAAGATACAGCTGCTCCACGACCGCGTGCAGTGCGTCAACGGCCTGGACTAGAAGAGTCAAGCGCGCCAGACAGCAACTCGTCACGCCAAGAAGAAGACGAAGAAACGAAGGATTCTGATGAATCAACTCCGCCTGTGTTTTGGCGTGCGAGTGCGAATGCCGTTGAAACAGCAGCAGATTTATCGGGGCCGTCACCATTTGAGGCAGCAGTGAGCGGCCCTGACCAAGTGCACTGGCGAACAGCCATTCATGCGGAGCTCGAGTCAATACGACTTCGCGGTGTGTTTCGTGCAGCCAAGCTGCCCAACGGACAACGCGCCATTGGTACGAAGTGGGTCTTCAAGATCAAGCGTAAAGCGGATGGATCTATCGAGAAGTACAAGGCGCGCCTCGTTGACAAAGGGTTCAAACAGAAGTATGGCATCGACTACACGGAAACGTTCTCGCCCGTGGTCAAGTATGTGACGCTACGCATGATCATTGCAATTGCCAAGCACTTTGGATGGACCCTCGACCAGCTTGATGTGGTGACGGCTTTCCTGTATGGTGTCATGAAGGAACAAGTGTTCTGTGTGATTCCTGAAGGTGTTGAACTTGATAGTGCGTTCGACTGCCTGGAATTGGTGAAGGCAATTTACGGCCTCAAGCAAGCGTCGCGCGTGTGGAACGAGACGTTCGACGAGTTTGTGTGCTCCATTGGATTTCAAGTGTCGGGCTTCGACCCATGTCTCTACATCAAGATCGTGGAAGACCAATGTGTACTGGTGCTGGTGTATGTCGATGATGTGCTGGTGACCGGAAGCTCGCTCGAGCTGATTGCACGCACCAAGGCCGACCTGAAGACACGCTTCGAGATGACCGACAGTGGCAAGTGTGCATTCGTTCTTGGAATTGAACTTTTGGATGGCGCAGACGGAAGCGTGACGATGTGTCAGCGCAGATATGTGGATGACATCCTCAAGCGTTTCGGCATGGAGGATTGCAAGGCTGTGTCAAGTCCAGTAGACATGAGCTCTCGACTTGTTTCTAGTGACGCAGCTACCAAGGTAGATGCCCCGTTTCGCGAAGCAGTTGGTGCTTTGATGCATCTGACTACTGCGACGCGCCCAGACATCGCGTATGCCGTGGGCTATGTGTCGAGATTCATGGAGAACCCACAAGAAGACCACTGGATTGCGGTCAAGCGCATTTTGCGCTATCTACAAGGCACCAAAACGCATGGAATCAACTACAAGCCGAGTGGCAAGATCGACTTTCGTGGATATTCGGACGCAGACTGGGCCGGTGACCTCGCCGACCGCAAGTCGACTTCTGTTGACGGTCATCGGTTTTCTACCAGTATTGGTAACCGTGACCGGTTCAATCCGAACCGCCTGCTCAGCTTCGTATTTACGACGTAGTTCTTACGGTAATTACCATAGTTGATTAGACGCGTAGGATGATGAGACGCTTCACATGATTTATATGTCCACCACATATAAATCATGTAGTAAGTGGTTTCTAAGCCCCGATAATCAATCACATTCGAATCATCCATCTTCTACACAAGTCGTCTTCACTCGGTCAAGCTATCAAGTGCAGACTTTCTGCCCAGCCTCTCAAGCATCGCTTTCAAGACCTCTACGCCTTTAACAGGTTATGAGCCAAAGCACGATGACCTCTTCTTAAGACTGATCTTCGAAGCTGTTCATTGAAAAATTCAACGGTGACAACTACGCGACATGGAGCCGCTACATGCGTGGCGTGTTCCTGACCAAGTCGACATGGCATGTCGTGAACCGTGAAGTGACTTCGACCTTTGAGGATCCTCGCGCCAGTGAAGAATATGTCAAGATGAACAACATTGCGTCGGGACTGATGATACTGCACATTGATGCGGACTACCACCATGTGGTTGACGACTGCAAGGAAGCGTGGGTTGCGTGGAAAAGCTTGGAGAATTTGTACAGCGGCTCACAAAAGGCCAGAAGAATCTATCTCAAGAGACAGCTGTTCAGCATGGAGATGTCGGGAGGCGCAAATTTCTTGCACCATTGCAACGAGGTTCTCAAGATCGGCACGAAGCACAGCAGCACCGGCGCCAAGATGGAGGACGAAGACGTTGCGATCTGCTTACTACGAAGTCTACCCAAGAGCGATAAGAACATTGTTCTCAACTTGGTGATGAGCAGCACAGAGCTACGGACGCAAGATGTTGTGAAGGTGTTGACGAATGAGCACATCAAGAGGCAAGGTGAGAAGACGGCATCGGTGAAGACTGAAGATGCAAGCAAGGCATTCAGCACCGAGCGTGAGCCCTACCAATGCACGTACTGTGGCAAGGTGGGGCACACGGTGGATCGTTGCTGGACCAAGCAGAAGAACGAAGGTCGAGGAGCCCGAAGCGGCGGCAATGCCCGTGGACGCGGGGCTAATAACGTCCAGTCGGGACATTATGATGAAGGCAATGGCTACGATCGAGTGGCGTTTGCAGTTTCGTCCGAATGTGGAGTTTCGACGAGCTAGGACGTGTCTGGAATGTGGGCCGTCGACAGTGGTGCAACGCACCACATTTGCCACGACAAGACCAAGTTTGCAAGTTTGGCAGAGCGCAATGATGGCGAACTATTGGTGGCTGATGGCAACAAGGTGGCCATCAAGGGTGTGAGAACCATCATTGAAAAGGTGGTTCTGCCCAACGGTGAAGAGCGCGAGATCGAGATCAAGAACGCGTTATATGTTCCAAGTATGAGCAAGAACCTGCTTTCGGTGCCACAGATCAACAAGCATGGCAAGTTCCAAGTGGTGTTCGAAGGGTCCAAGATGTATGTGACTCGCAAGAACTCGCAGCAAGTGGTGGCGACAGCGGATCTCGTGGATGGTCTTTACTGGCTTTGTACGGCTCAGCGATCGCCAAAGGAGAATCGACTCAAGTGGGATCCAAAGGCTCGCGCTGGCATCTTTTTGGGTTACGAAGAAGTGTCGAAGGCGTATCGAGTTTATGACATCGAGGCGGGGCAGGTCGTTGTCAGTCGCGATGTCAACTTCGACGAGTCCACCTTTGGACTTCCGTCGCCGATCACCGATGAAGATGCCGATGACCTGGACTTCGAATTACTTGACCTCAATGATGAAGAGCCGCGTCAGGTGGAGTACAAGCAAACAGGCAAGCGCAAGAGCCGCCTCAGTGATGAAGATACAGCTGCTCCACGACCGCGTGCAGTGCGTCAACGGCCTGGACTAGAAGAGTCAAGCGCGCCGGACAGCAACTCGTCACGCCAAGAAGAAGACGAAGAAACGAAGGATTCTGATGAATCAACTCCGCCTGTGTTTTGGCGTGCGAGTGCGAATGCCGTTGAAACAGCAGCAGATTTATCGGGGCCGTCACCATTTGAGGCAGCAGTGAGCGGCCCTGACCAAGTGCACTGGCGAACAGCCATTCATGCGGAGCTCGAGTCAATACGACTTCGCGGTGTGTTTCGTGCAGCCAAGCTGCCCAACGGACAACGCGCCATTGGTACGAAGTGGGTCTTCAAGATCAAGCGTAAATCGGATGGATCTATCGAGAAGTACAAGGCGCGCCTCGTTGACAAAGGGTTCAAACAGAAGTATGGCATCGACTACACGGAAACGTTCTCGCCCGTGGTCAAGTATGTGACGCTACGCATGATCATTGCAATTGCCAAGCACTTTGGATGGACCCTCGACCAGCTTGATGTGGTGACGGCTTTCCTGTATGGTGTCATGAAGGAACAAGTGTTCTGTGTGATTCCTGAAGGTGTTGAACTTGATAGTGCGTTCGACTGCCTGGAATTGGTGAAGGCAATTTACGGCCTCAAGCAAGCGTCGCGCGTGTGGAACGAGACGTTCGACGAGTTTGTGTGCTCCATTGGATTTCAAGTGTCGGGCTTCGACCCATGTCTCTACATCAAGATCGTGGAAGACCAATGTGTACTGGTGCTGGTGTATGTCGATGATGTGCTGGTGACCGGAAGCTCGCTCGAGCTGATTGCACGCACCAAGGCCGACCTGAAGACACGCTTCGAGATAACCGACAGTGGCAAGTGTGCATTCGTTCTTGGAATTGAACTTTTGGATGGCGCAGACGGAAGCGTGACGATGTGTCAGCGCAGATATGTGGATGACATCCTCAAGCGTTTCGGCATGGAGGATTGCAAGGCTGTGTCAAGTCCAGTAGACATGAGCTCTCGACTTGTTTCTAGTGACGCAGCTACCAAGGTAGATGCCCCGTTTCGCGAAGCAGTTGGTGCTTTGATGCATCTGACTACTGCGACGCGCCCAGACATCGCGTATGCCGTGGGCTATGTGTCGAGATTCATGGAGAACCCACAAGAAGACCACTGGATTGCGGTCAAGCGCATTTTGCGCTATCTACAAGGCACCAAAACGCATGGAATCAACTACAAGCCGAGTGGCAAGATCGACTTTCGTGGATATTCGGACGCAGACTGGGCCGGTGACCTCGCCGACCGCAAGTCGACTTCTGTTGACGGTCATCGGTTTTCTACCAGTATTGGTAACCGTGACCGGTTCAATCCGAACCGCCTGCTCAGCTTCGTATTTACGACGTAGTTCTTACGGTAATTACCATAGTTGATTAGACGCGTAGGATGATGAGACGCTTCACATGATTTATATGTCCACCACATATAAATCATGTAGTAAGTGGTTTCTAAGCCCCGATAATCAATCACATTCGAATCATCCATCTTCTACACAAGTCGTCTTCACTCGGTCAAGCTATCAAGTGCAGACTTTCTGCCCTGCCTCTCAAGCATCGCTTTCAAGACCTCTACGCCTTTAACAGGTTATGAGCCAAAGCACGATGACCTCTTCTTAAGACTGATCTTCGAAGCTGTTCATTGAAAAATTCAACGGTGACAACTACGCGACATGGAGCCGCTACATGCGTGGCGTGTTCCTGACCAAGTCGACATGGCATGTCGTGAACCGTGAAGTGACTTCGACCTTTGAGGATCCTCGCGCCAGTGAAGAATATGTCAAGATGAACAACATTGCGTCGGGACTGATGATACTGCACATTGATGCGGACTACCACCATGTGGTTGACGACTGCAAGGAAGCGTGGGTTGCGTGGAAAAGCTTGGAGAATTTGTACAGCGGCTCACAAAAGGCCAGAAGAATCTATCTCAAGAGACAGCTGTTCAGCATGGAGATGTCGGGAGGCGCAAATTTCTTGCACCATTGCAACGAGGTTCTCAAGATCGGCACGAAGCACAGCAGCACCGGCGCCAAGATGGAGGACGAAGACGTTGCGATCTGCTTACTACGAAGTCTACCCAAGAGCGATAAGAACATTGTTCTCAACTTGGTGATGAGCAGCACAGAGCTACGGACGCAAGATGTTGTGAAGGTGTTGACGAATGAGCACATCAAGAGGCAAGGTGAGAAGACGGCATCGGTGAAGACTGAAGATGCAAGCAAGGCATTCAGCACCGAGCGTGAGCCCTACCAATGCACGTACTGTGGCAAGGTGGGGCACACGGTGGATCGTTGCTGGACCAAGCAGAAGAACGAAGGTCGAGGAGCCCGAAGCGGCGGCAATGCCCGTGGACGCGGGGCTAATAACGTCCAGTCGGGACATTATGATGAAGGCAATGGCTACGATCGAGTGGCGTTTGCAGTTTCGTCCGAATGTGGAGTTTCGACGAGCTAGGACGTGTCTGGAATGTGGGCCGTCGACAGTGGTGCAACGCACCACATTTGCCACGACAAGACCAAGTTTGCAAGTTTGGCAGAGCGCAATGATGGCGAACTATTGGTGGCTGATGGCAACAAGGTGGCCATCAAGGGTGTGAGAACCATCATTGAAAAGGTGGTTCTGCCCAACGGTGAAGAGCGCGAGATCGAGATCAAGAACGCGTTATATGTTCCAAGTATGAGCAAGAACCTGCTTTCGGTGCCACAGATCAACAAGCATGGCAAGTTCCAAGTGGTGTTCGAAGGGTCCAAGATGTATGTGACTCGCAAGAACTCGCAGCAAGTGGTGGCGACAGCGGATCTCGTGGATGGTCTTTACTGGCTTTGTACGGCTCAGCGATCGCCAAAGGAGAATCGACTCAAGTGGGATCCAAAGGCTCGCGCTGGCATCTTTTTGGGTTACGAAGAAGTGTCGAAGGCGTATCGAGTTTATGACATCGAGGCGGGGCAGGTCGTTGTCAGTCGCGATGTCAACTTCGACGAGTCCACCTTTGGACTTCCGTCGCCGATCACCGATGAAGATGCCGATGACCTGGACTTCGAATTACTTGACCTCAATGATGAAGAGCCGCGTCAGGTGGAGTACAAGCAAACAGGCAAGCGCAAGAGCCGCCTCAGTGATGAAGATACAGCTGCTCCACGACCGCGTGCAGTGCGTCAACGGCCTGGACTAGAAGAGTCAAGCGCGCCGGACAGCAACTCGTCACGCCAAGAAGAAGACGAAGAAACGAAGGATTCTGATGAATCAACTCCGCCTGTGTTTTGGCGTGCGAGTGCGAATGCCGTTGAAACAGCAGCAGATTTATCGGGGCCGTCACCATTTGAGGCAGCAGTGAGCGGCCCTGACCAAGTGCACTGGCGAACAGCCATTCATGCGGAGCTCGAGTCAATACGACTTCGCGGTGTGTTTCGTGCAGCCAAGCTGCCCAACGGACAACGCGCCATTGGTACGAAGTGGGTCTTCAAGATCAAGCGTAAATCGGATGGATCTATCGAGAAGTACAAGGCGCGCCTCGTTGACAAAGGGTTCAAACAGAAGTATGGCATCGACTACACGGAAACGTTCTCGCCCGTGGTCAAGTATGTGACGCTACGCATGATCATTGCAATTGCCAAGCACTTTGGATGGACCCTCGACCAGCTTGATGTGGTGACGGCTTTCCTGTATGGTGTCATGAAGGAACAAGTGTTCTGTGTGATTCCTGAAGGTGTTGAACTTGATAGTGCGTTCGACTGCCTGGAATTGGTGAAGGCAATTTACGGCCTCAAGCAAGCGTCGCGCGTGTGGAACGAGACGTTCGACGAGTTTGTGTGCTCCATTGGATTTCAAGTGTCGGGCTTCGACCCATGTCTCTACATCAAGATCGTGGAAGACCAATGTGTACTGGTGCTGGTGTATGTCGATGATGTGCTGGTGACCGGAAGCTCGCTCGAGCTGATTGCACGCACCAAGGCCGACCTGAAGACACGCTTCGAGATAACCGACAGTGGCAAGTGTGCATTCGTTCTTGGAATTGAACTTTTGGATGGCGCAGACGGAAGCGTGACGATGTGTCAGCGCAGATATGTGGATGACATCCTCAAGCGTTTCGGCATGGAGGATTGCAAGGCTGTGTCAAGTCCAGTAGACATGAGCTCTCGACTTGTTTCTAGTGACGCAGCTACCAAGGTAGATGCCCCGTTTCGTGAAGCAGTTGGTGCTTTGATGCATCTGACTACTGCGACGCGCCCAGACATCGCGTATGCCGTGGGCTATGTGTCGAGATTCATGGAGAACCCACAAGAAGACCACTGGATTGCGGTCAAGCGCATTTTGCGCTATCTACAAGGCACCAAAACGCATGGAATCAACTACAAGCCGAGTGGCAAGATCGACTTTCGTGGATATTCGGACGCAGACTGGGCCGGTGACCTCGCCGACCGCAAGTCGACTTCTGTTGACGGTCATCGGTTTTCTACCAGTATTGGTAACCGTGACCGGTTCAATCCGAACCGCCTGCTCAGCTTCGTATTTACGACGTAGTTCTTACGGTAATTACCATAGTTGATTAGACGCGTAGGATGATGAGACGCTTCACATGATTTATATGTCCACCACATATAAATCATGTAGTAAGTGGTTTCTAAGCCCCGATAATCAATCACATTCGAATCATCCATCTTCTACACAAGTCGTCTTCACTCGGTCAAGCTATCAAGTGCAGACTTTCTGCCCAGCCTCTCAAGCATCGCTTTCAAGACCTCTACGCCTTTAACAGGTTATGAGCCAAAGCACGATGACCTCTTCTTAAGACTGATCTTCGAAGCTGTTCATTGAAAAAATTCAACGGTGACAACTACGCGACATGGAGCCGCTACATGCGTGGCGTGTTCCTGACCAAGTCGACATGGCATGTCGTGAACCGTGAAGTGACTTCGACCTTTGAGGATCCTCGCGCCAGTGAAGAATATGTCAAGATGAACAACATTGCGTCGGGACTGATGATACTGCACATTGATGCGGACTACCACCATGTGGTTGACGACTGCAAGGAAGCGTGGGTTGCGTGGAAAAGCTTGGAGAATTTGTACAGCGGCTCGCAAAAGGCCAGAAGAATCTATCTCAAGAGACAGCTGTTCAGCATGGAGATGTCGGGAGGCGCAAATTTCTTGCACCATTGCAACGAGGTTCTCAAGATCGGCACGAAGCACAGCAGCACCGGCGCCAAGATGGAGGACGAAGACGTTGCGATCTGCTTACTACGAAGTCTACCCAAGAGCGATAAGAACATTGTTCTCAACTTGGTGATGAGCAGCACAGAGCTACGGACGCAAGATGTTGTGAAGGTGTTGACGAATGAGCACATCAAGAGGCAAGGTGAGAAGACGGCATCGGTGAAGACTGAAGATGCAAGCAAGGCATTCAGCACCGAGCGTGAGACCTACCAATGCACGTACTGTGGCAAGGTGGGGCACACGGTGGATCGTTGCTGGACCAAGCAGAAGAACGAAGGTCGAGAAGCCCGAAGCGGCGGCAATGCCCGTGGACGCGGGGCTAATAACGTCCAGTCGGGACATTATGATGAAGGCAATGGCTACGATCGAGTGGCGTTTGCAGTTTCGTCCGAATGTGGAGTTTCGACGAGCTAGGACGTGTCTGGAATGTGGGCCGTCGACAGTGGTGCAACGCACCACATTTGCCACGACAAGACCAAGTTTGCAAGTTTGGCAGAGCGCAATGATGGCGAACTATTGGTGGCTGATGGCAACAAGGTGGCCATCAAGGGTGTGAGAACCATCATTGAAAAGGTGGTTCTGCCCAACGGTGAAGAGCGCGAGATCGAGATCAAGAACGCGTTATATGTTCCAAGTATGAGCAAGAACCTGCTTTCGGTGCCACAGATCAACAAGCATGGCAAGTTCCAAGTGGTGTTCGAAGGGTCCAAGATGTATGTGACTCGCAAGAACTCGCAGCAAGTGGTGGCGACAGCGGATCTCGTGGATGGTCTTTACTGGCTTTGTACGGCTCAGCGATCGCCAAAGGAGAATCGACTCAAGTGGGATCCAAAGGCTCGCGCTGGCATCTTTTTGGGTTACGAAGAAGTGTCGAAGGCGTATCGAGTTTATGACATCGAGGCGGGGCAGGTCGTTGTCAGTCGCGATGTCAACTTCGACGAGTCCACCTTTGGACTTCCGTCGCCGATCACCGATGAAGATGCCGATGACCTGGACTTCGAATTACTTGACCTCAATGATGAAGAGCCGCGTCAGGTGGAGTACAAGCAAACAGGCAAGCGCAAGAGCCGCCTCAATGATGAAGATACAGCTGCTCCACGACCGCGTGCAGTGCGTCAACGGCCTGGACTAGAAGAGTCAAGCGCGCCAGACAGCAACTCGTCACGCCAAGAAGAAGACGAAGAAACGAAGGATTCTGATGAATCAACTCCGCCTGTGTTTTGGCGTGCGAGTGCGAATGCCGTTGAAACAGCAGCAGATTTATCGGGGCCGTCACCATTTGAGGCAGCAGTGAGCGGCCCTGACCAAGTGCACTGGCGAACAGCCATTCATGCGGAGCTCGAGTCAATACGACTTCGCGGTGTGTTTCGTGCAGCCAAGCTGCCCAACGGACAACGCGCCATTGGTACGAAGTGGGTCTTCAAGATCAAGCGTAAATCGGATGGATCTATCGAGAAGTACAAGGCGCGCCTCGTTGACAAAGGGTTCAAACAGAAGTATGGCATCGACTACACGGAAACGTTCTCGCCCGTGGTCAAGTATGTGACGCTACGCATGATCATTGCAATTGCCAAGCACTTTGGATGGACCCTCGACCAGCTTGATGTGGTGACGGCTTTCCTGTATGGTGTCATGAAGGAACAAGTGTTCTGTGTGATTCCTGAAGGTGTTGAACTTGATAGTGCGTTCGACTGCCTGGAATTGGTGAAGGCAATTTACGGCCTCAAGCAAGCGTCGCGCGTGTGGAACGAGACGTTCGACGAGTTTGTGTGCTCCATTGGATTTCAAGTGTCGGGCTTCGACCCATGTCTCTACATCAAGATCGTGGAAGACCAATGTGTACTGGTGCTGGTGTATGTCGATGATGTGCTGGTGACCGGAAGCTCGCTCGAGCTGATTGCACGCACCAAGGCCGACCTGAAGACACGCTTCGAGATGACCGACAGTGGCAAGTGTGCATTCGTTCTTGGAATTGAATTTTTGGATGGCGCAGACGGAAGCGTGACGATGTGTCAGCGCAGATATGTGGATGACATCCTCAAGCGTTTCGGCATGGAGGATTGCAAGGCTGTGTCAAGTCCAGTAGACATGAGCTCTCGACTTGTTTCTAGTGACGCAGCTACCAAGGTAGATGCCCCGTGTCGTGAAGCAGTTGGTGCTTTGATGCATCTGACTACTGCGACGCGCCCAGACATCGCGTATGCCGTGGGCTATGTGTCGAGATTCATGGAGAACCCACAAGAAGACCACTGCATTGCGATCAAGCGCATTTTGCGCTATCTACAAGGCACCAAAACAGACTGGACGTTATTAGCCCCGCGTCCACGGGCATTGCCGCCGCTTCGGGCTTCTCGACCTTCGTTCTTCTGCTTGGTCCAGCAACGATCCACCGTGTGCCCCACCTTGCCACAGTACGTGCATTGGTAGGTCTCACGCTCGGTGCTGAATGCCTTGCTTGCATCTTCAGTCTTCACCGATGCCGTCTTCTCACCTTGCCTCTTGATGTGCTCATTCGTCAACACCTTCACAACATCTTGCGTCCGTAGCTCTGTGCTGCTCATCACCAAGTTGAGAACAATGTTCTTATCGCTCTTGGGTAGACTTCGTAGTAAGCAGATCGCAACGTCTTCGTCCTCCATCTTGGCGCCGGTGCTGCTGTGCTTCGTGCCGATCTTGAGAACCTCGTTGCAATGGTGCAAGAAATTTGCGCCTCCCGACATCTCCATGCTGAACAGCTGTCTCTTGAGATAGATTCTTCTGGCCTTTTGCGAGCCGCTGTACAAATTCTCCAAGCTTTTCCACGCAACCCACGCTTCCTTGCAGTCGTCAACCACATGGTGGTAGTCCGCATCAATGTGCAGTATCATCAGTCCCGACGCAATGTTGTTCATCTTGACATATTCTTCACTGGCGCGAGGATCCTCAAAGGTCGAAGTCACTTCACGGTTCACGACATGCCATGTCGACTTGGTCAGGAACACGCCACGCATGTAGCGGCTCCATGTCGCGTAGTTGTCACCGTTGAATTTTTCAATGAACAGCTTCGAAGATCAGTCTTAAGAAGAGGTCATCGTGCTTTGGCTCATAACCTGTTAAAGGCGTAGAGGTCTTGAAAGCGATGCTTGAGAGGCTGGGCAGAAAGTCTGCACTTGATAGCTTGACCGAGTGAAGACGACTTGTGTAGAAGATGGATGATTCGAATGTGATTGATTATCGGGGCTTAGAAACCACTTACTACATGATTTATATGTGGTGGACATATAAATCATGTGAAGCGTCTCATCATCCTACGCGTCTAATCAACTATGGTAATTACCGTAAGAACTACGTCGTAAATACGAAGCTGAGCAGGCGGTTCGGATTGAACCGGTCACGGTTACCAATACTGGTAGAAAACCGATGACCGTCAACAGAAGTCGACTTGCGGTCGGCGAGGTCACCGGCCCAGTCTGCGTCCGAATATCCACGAAAGTCGATCTTGCCACTCGGCTTGTAGTTGATTCCATGCGTTTTGGTGCCTTGTAGATAGCGCAAAATGCGCTTGATCGCAATGCAGTGGTCTTCTTGTGGGTTCTCCATGAATCTCGACACATAGCCCACGGCATACGCGATGTCTGGGCGCGTCGCAGTAGTCAGATGCATCAAAGCACCAACTGCTTCACGAAACGGGGCATCTACCTTGGTAGCTGCGTCACTAGAAACAAGTCGAGAGCTCATGTCTACTGGACTTGACACAGCCTTGCAATCCTCCATGCCGAAACGCTTGAGGATGTCATCCACATATCTGCGCTGACACATCGTCACGCTTCCGTCTGCGCCATCCAAAAGTTCAATTCCAAGAACGAATGCACACTTGCCACTGTCGGTTATCTCGAAGCGTGTCTTCAGGTCGGCCTTGGTGCGTGCAATCAGCTCGAGCGAGCTTCCGGTCACCAGCACATCATCGACATACACCAGCACCAGTACACATTGGTCTTCCACGATCTTGATGTAGAGACATGGGTCGAAGCCCGACACTTGAAATCCAATGGAGCACACAAACTCGTCGAACGTCTCGTTCCACACGCGCGACGCTTGCTTGAGGCCGTAAATTGCCTTCACCAATTCCAGGCAGTCGAACGCACTATCAAGTTCAACACCTTCAGGAATCACACAGAACACTTGTTCCTTCATGACACCATACAGGAAAGCCGTCACCACATCAAGCTGGTCGAGGGTGAAGAACTTTCGACTTCTGTGTCCGAGTGCAAAACGCAAAGTGAATATATATTTATAATAGGGACTTAGTTCGCAACTTTGAATACTACCTCTAAGCCTATTATTCGCAGTGACGTCATCCAGTGACGTCACCCACTGACGTCATCCAGTGACGTCACCCACTGACGTCATCCAAAGACGTCACCCACTGACGTCATCCAAAGACGTCATTCCGCTGACGCCATCCAATGACTTCATTCCCTGACTTCGCCCTTACTGGTACATACCGGTATCCACCGGTATATCGAAGCTTAGTCTTCCGCTTGATTCAATACTTGACGCAGCTTGACGAGGTGTCTTCTTCACAGCCGCCGTCTTTTCAACACTCCCTCTCGACTCGTTAGCTGCGGCACCTTGGATCCCAAGTCGATCGCGAAGGCTTTCAAATTGTACAGCGGCGATCGGCTTGGTCATCATGTCCGCCAGCATATCTTGAGTCGAACAATACTCCAGGATGACTTCACCCGATTCCACCTTCTCACGCACAAAATGGTAGAGTATGTCGATGTGCTTTGTTCTTTTATGGAACTCCGGGTTCTTGGCGAGAGCGATTGATCCTTGGTTGTCTTCAAACATCTTGATCGCTTCGTCGCTTGTCATCTCACCGAGTTCCCCCAAAAACACCTTGAGCCATACTGCTTCTTTGGTTGCTTCGGAAAGCGCCATGTATTCTGCTTCCGTTGAAGATAGCGCGACCGTCCGTTGTTTCTGGCTTTTCCAGCTGATGCATCCTCCGTTCATCATGAATGCGTAGCCGCTTGTACTTCGTCTTGACTCAATGTCGCCGGCCCAGTCTGCGTCGGTGTGCCCACAGATACGGCTTCCTTCTTCACGTGTAAACTCAAGACCATGATTGGGCGTAGCTTGCAGGTATCTCAGCACACGCTTCAAAGCTTGCCAGTGAGTCGGGCATGGGTCGGACGAGAACTGGGATAATGATCCCACTGCAGCAGCTAGATCCGGACGTGTGGCGACCATGAGATACATGATGCCTCCGATAGCACTTCGATATGGCACGTTGCACATGGTGTCTTCGTGCTTGCATTCTTGGTCGCACATATTCTTGGTGAGCTTCAGACCGGGATCTTGAGGCGTCTTCACTGGCTTGCTATTATCCATTCCGAACTTGGTCAACACGGACTTGAGAAACTTGGTTTGTCGCACAGTCACGATTCCATTCTTACGGTCGTTCTTGATCTCCATGCCGAGAAAGTAATCGAGCTCACCGAGATCCGTCATTTCGAAACGTGTGTTTAGCGCCATCTTGGTTGACTTGAGCAGTTCGTTGTTGCTGCTGGCTAGGATAAGATCATCGACGTAGAGCACCACGAGAATCATGTCTTGGTCGTCTCGCTTGATGTAGATGCAATGGTCCGATTCGCACTTCTTGAATCCCATCTTGATCATGAACCCATCGATAGTTTGGTTCCACATGCGTGGCGATTGCTTCAAACCGTAGAGCGATCTCTTTAGCTTGCACACATGGTCCGGCTGTTTTTCATCCAGGTATCCGTCCGGCTGGTCCATGTAGATGTCTTCGTCGAGGGAGCCGTTAAGGAACGCTGTCTTGACGTCCATCTGATGTAGCATTAGGCCGTACTTGGCCGCCATACTGAGCACCACACGAATCGATGTGAACTTGGCCACTGGTGCGAAAGTCTCTTCATAGTCAACTCCGTATTTCTGTGAGAATCCTTTGGCCACCAGCCTTGCCTTGAAACGCTCAACTTCGCCAGCTTGATTTTCCTTGACGCGAAACACCCATCGGCACCCGATGGCTTTGCGACCTTTCGGGAGAGGCACGATCTCCCACGTGTCGTTTCTCTGAAGCGAGTCGAACTCCGAGTCACACGCTTCTTTCCATTTGCCGGAGTCGCTTGATTCCATCGCCGACTTGAATGTAGTCGGCATTTCCCCCACTGAATCAACGATGTAGGCTGCTTCAAAATCCATCGCAGCCGCTGACACATGCTCCAGCGACGAACCTCTGTACGTTCTTCGCTTGGGACTTGGAATGACGGTAGCTTTCTCAAGTGATTGAGTGCGCGTGTGTCTCTTGATGTTGTTCTTCGAAGACCTGGTGTCTTGATCGTCATCGTCGCTTGAGTCCATGTCGATGTCAGTTTTACCTTCTTCTTTTTCTTCGTTTTTGTCTTGATCCTCAAATTCAACGACTCTTGACTCATCGTTGTAGTTGCGTGGGCCTTCATCAAACTTGTCTTCCATGAATGTGGCATCACGACTGATCTTGATCGCTCCGGTTGACACTTCCTCGAATCGATATGACTTTTGGTATTCGGCGTATCCCAGGAAACGACAGAGTGATGACTTGGAGTCGAACTTCGTGCGTTTGTCTTGAGGCACTTGAACATACGCGTGGCATCCAAACACTTTAAGGTTGGCCAGAATCGGTTTCTTCATCGTCCACACTTGATATGGAGACTTGTCTTGGTGGATGGCACGTGTTGGACAGCGGTTTCGAAGGAACATCGCCGTCATCAATGCTTCACCCCAGTAGCTCTTTCCCAGTCCAGCGTGTTCCATCATACAGCGCGCACACTCGATCAGCGTGCGATTCATTCTCTCAGCCACTCCGTTGAGCTGAGGAGTATATGGGGGTGTGAACTTTTGTTGTATCCCCCGTTCCGCGCAGAATCTTGCCAACTTGTCGGACTTGTATTCACCCCCATTGTCGCTTTGAAGGTACTTCACGCGCTTTCCGGTTTGCGTTTCGGCCATCGCAGCGTATTCCATGAACTTCGCCGCAACTTCAGATTTGCTCTTGAGCAGATACACGACACAGTATCTTGACTTGTCGTCGATGAATGTCACGAAGTACCGCTTTCCACTGAAAGTTGCCATTGACATCGGTCCGCATACGTCGCTGTGAATCACTTCGAGCATTTTGGAGGTGCGAGCTGTAGTATTCGATTGGAAGCGCATTCGAGTCTGTTTTCCCAGAGCACAACCTTCACACACGTCCCACTTCTTCACCGAAGATATGTCGATGCCAATTCCAATGTTCTTCGTCACGATGCAATTGAGTCCATCATGACCTATGTGGCCAAGCCGAAGGTGCCAGAGGTACGACTTGGTGCCCCCTTGACATCCCGACGACTTGGCTGCATTTGCTTGTTCCGGCGCCACTGGAGTCATTTGCAGCTTGAACAGTCCTTTACCTTCACGGGCACCAATTTTCCACTTGGTCCCTTTCGCTTCTCCATAGCACCCATCCTTTGTGAACGTTACTGGGCCGACATCCTTAGTGAAGCGGCCGACTGAGAACAGGTTTCTGGATAACTTTGGGATGTGCCACACGTTTGTGAGCAAACCTTTCTTCATCCCTTGGGATGTCTTCATCAACATGACAATGTCGCCACTGCCGATTGCTTGGACGATTCCATCATCCGCGAGGTGGACATCCACAGTGTTAAACACCTTGTAGTTCCGCATGAACTTCTTGGAGCACGTCATGTGCTGCGTCGCCCCGGAATCGACTAGCCAGATGTCGCTTGATTTCGCGGAGGTCGTTTCACCGATAGAGAAGAGGTAGTCGCCCGAGTCTTCTTCTTGAGCAACGTATGCACGCTGTGATCGATAACGATCGCCGCTGTTTAGCGCTCGGTGGCCGACGTCTCTCCGTGTTTTCTTGGATGCGCGAGGGGCACTCCGCCATCCAGTGACCAATTTTTCCGCAGTTGTGGCACGGCCAGATCTTCTTCACTGGTCGCCCTTTGCGCTGATTGTCCCTTGTGATGAACGCTTGACCTTGCGAAGCTTCATCACCTTTACTTCCTTGCTCCTTACGCTTCATTTCTTCATGAAGCAGTCGAGACGTCACGAGCTCCCAGCTAAGACTGTCTGAGCGCGACTCCAAAGCTGTGATCAAGAATTGATATGAGTCACTCAGGCTGCCGAGAAGTGTGATCACCAGATCGTCCTCGCAGACCGGGGCCCCCACCGCTTCTAGCTGTTCCGCCAACGTCTTGAGCTTATTGATGTGCTCGAGCACATCGTCTCCTTCTTCCATCATCGTCGTGAAGAAGCGACGACGCAAGAACAGCTTGTTGGCAAGACTCTTCTTCTCGAAGTGGTCTTCCAACCTTGACCATGCGTCGTATGCACCACTTGCCGACCGGACCAACGGTAGCTGGGAATCTTCCATGGCTAGACAAATCACTGCCATTGCCTTTCTTGACTTCCTCTTGTACGCCGCTTGGTCCAACTGAGTCACGCACTGTTCCGCCTTGATCTAGCCGCTGGCAACCTCCCACAGGTCCCGTTCCTCCAGCACCATCCTCATCTTGAACTTCCAGGCGTGGAAGTTAGTTCCATCGAACTTGGAGATGCGGAGGGAGGAGGCGTCCATGGAAGAGAGGCTTGAATCGTTGGCGGTTGCAGAGCTTAACGAACTTGGGCTCATAACTTGAAGAACTTTCGACTTCTGTGTCCGAGTGCAAAACGCAAAGTGAATATATATTTATAATAGGTACTTAGTTCGCAACTTTGAATACTACCTCTAAGCCTATTATTCGCACTGACGTCATCCAAAGACGTCATTCCGCTGACGCCATCCAATGACTTCATTCCCTGACTTCGCCCTTACTGGTACATACCGGTATCCACCGGTATATCGAAGCTTAGTCTTCCGCTTGATTCAATACTTGACGCAGCTTGACGAGGTGTCTTCTTCACAGCCGCCGTCTTTTCAACACTCCCTCTCGACTCGTTAGCTGCGGCACCTTGGATCCCAAGTCGATCGCGAAGGCTTTCAAATTGTACAGCGGCGATCGGCTTGGTCATCATGTCCGCCAGCATATCTTGAGTCGAACAATACTCCAGGATGACTTCACCCGATTCCACCTTCTCACGCACAAAATGTTAGAGTATGTCGATGTGCTTTGTTCTTTTATGGAACTCCGGGTTCTTGGCGAGAGCGATTGATCCTTGGTTGTCTTCAAACATCTTGATCGCTTCGTCGCTTGTCATCTCACCGAGTTCCCCCAAAAACACCTTGAGCCATACTGCTTCTTTGGTTGCTTCGGAAAGCGCCATGTATTCTGCTTCCGTTGAAGATAGCGCGACCGTCCGTTGTTTCTGGCTTTTCCAGCTGATGCATCCTCCGTTCATCATGAATACGTAGCCGCTTGTACTTCGTCTTGACTCAATGTCGCCGGCCCAGTCTGCGTCGGTGTACCCACAGATACGGCTTCCTTCTTCACGTGTAAACTCGATCAGCGTGCGATTCATTCTCTCAGCCACTCCGTTGAGCTGAGGAGTATATGGGGGTGTGAACTTTTGTTGTATCCCCCGTTCCGCGCAGAATCTTGCCAACTTGTCGGACTTGTATTCACCCCCATTGTCGCTTTGAAGGTACTTCACGCGCTTTCCGGTTTGCGTTTTGGCCATCGCAGCGTATTCCATGAACTTCGCCGCAACTTCAGATTTGCTCTTGAGCAGATACACGACACAGTATCTTGACTTGTCGTCGATGAATGTCACGAAGTACCGCTTTCCACTGAAAGTTGCCATTGACATCGGTCCGCATACGTCGCTGTGAATCACTTCGAGCATTTTGGAGGTGCGAGCTGTAGTATTCGATTGGAAGCGCATTCGAGTCTGTTTTCCCAGAGCACAACCTTCACACACGTCCCACTTCTTCACCGAAGATATGTCGATGCCAATTCCAATGTTCTTCGTCACGATGCAATTGAGTCCATCATGACCTATGTGGCCAAGCCGAAGGTGCCAGAGGTACGACTTGGTGCCCCCTTGACATCCCGACGACTTGGCTGCATTTGCTTGTTCCGGCGCCATTTTTTTGGAGTCATTTGCAGCTTGAACAGTCCTTTACCTTCACGGGCACCAATTTTCCACTTGGTCCCTTTCGCTTCTCCATAGCACCCATCCTTTGTGAACGTTACTGGGCCGACATCCTTAGTGAAGCGGCCGACTGAGAACAGGTTTCTGGATAACTTTGGGATGTGCCACACGTTTGTGAGCAAACCTTTCTTCATCCCTTGGGATGTCTTCATCAACATGACAATGTCGCCACTGCCGATTGCTTGGACGATTCCATCATCCGCGAGGTGGACATCCACAGTGTTAAACACCTTGTAGTTCCGCATGAACTTCTTGGAGCACGTCATGTGCTGCGTCGCCCCGGAATCGACTAGCCAGATGTCGCTTGATTTCGCGGAGGTCGTTTCACCGATAGAGAAGAGGTAGTCGCCCGAGTCTTCTTCTTGAGCAACGTATGCACGCTGTGATCGATAACGATCGCCGCTGTTTAGCGCTCGGTGGCCGACGTCTCTCCGTGTTTTCTTGGATGCGCGAGGGGCACTCCGCCATCCAGTGACCAATTTTTCCGCAGTTGTGGCACGGCCAGATCTTCTTCACTGGTCGCCCTTTGCGCTGATTGTCCCTTGTGATGAACGCTTGACCTTGCGAAGCTTCATCACCTTTACTTCCTTGCTCCTTACGCTTCATTTCTTCATGAAGCAGTCGAGACGTCACGAGCTCCCAGCTAAGACTGTCTGAGCGCGACTCCAAAGCTGTGATCAAGAATTGATATGAGTCACTCAGGCTGCCGAGAAGTGTGATCACCAGATCGTCCTCGCAGACCGGGGCCCCCACCGCTTCTAGCTGTTCCGCCAACGTCTTGAGCTTATTGATGTGCTCGAGCACATCGTCTCCTTCTTCCATCATCGTCGTGAAGAAGCGACGACGCAAGAACAGCTTGTTGGCAAGACTCTTCTTCTCGAAGTGGTCTTCCAACCTTGACCATGCGTCGTATGCACCACTTGCCGACCGGACCAACGGTAGCTGGGAATCTTCCATGGCTAGACAAATCACTGCCATTGCCTTTCTTGACTTCCTCTTGTACGCCGCTTGGTCCAACTGAGTCACGCACTGTTCCGCCTTGATCTAGCCGCTGGCAACCTCCCACAGGTCCCGTTCCTCCAGCACCATCCTCATCTTGAACTTCCAGGCGTGGAAGTTAGTTCCATCGAACTTGGAGATGCGGAGGGAGGAGGCGTCCATGGAAGAGAGGCTTGAATCGTTGGCGGTTGCAGAGCTTAACGAACTTGGGCTCATAACTTGAAGAACTTTCGACTTCTGTGTCCGAGTGCAAAACGCAAAGTGAATATATATTTATAATAGGTACTTAGTTCGCAACTTTGAATACTACCTCTAAGCCTATTATTCGCACTGACGTCATCCAAAGACGTCATTCCGCTGACGCCATCCAATGACTTCATTCCCTGACTTCGCCCTTACTGGTACATACCGGTATCCACCGGTATATCGAAGCTTAGTCTTCCGCTTGATTCAATACTTGACGCAGCTTGACGAGGTGTCTTCTTCACAGCCGCCGTCTTTTCAACACTCCCTCTCGACTCGTTAGCTGCGGCACCTTGGATCCCAAGTCGATCGCGAAGGCTTTCAAATTGTACAGCGGCGATCGGCTTGGTCATCATGTCCGCCAGCATATCTTGAGTCGAACAATACTCCAGGATGACTTCACCCGATTCCACCTTCTCACGCACAAAATGTTAGAGTATGTCGATGTGCTTTGTTCTTTTATGGAACTCCGGGTTCTTGGCGAGAGCGATTGATCCTTGGTTGTCTTCAAACATCTTGATCGCTTCGTCGCTTGTCATCTCACCGAGTTCCCCCAAAAACACCTTGAGCCATACTGCTTCTTTGGTTGCTTCGGAAAGCGCCATGTATTCTGCTTCCGTTGAAGATAGCGCGACCGTCCGTTGTTTCTGGCTTTTCCAGCTGATGCATCCTCCGTTCATCATGAATACGTAGCCGCTTGTACTTCGTCTTGACTCAATGTCGCCGGCCCAGTCTGCGTCGGTGTACCCACAGATACGGCTTCCTTCTTCACGTGTAAACTCGATCAGCGTGCGATTCATTCTCTCAGCCACTCCGTTGAGCTGAGGAGTATATGGGGGTGTGAACTTTTGTTGTATCCCCCGTTCCGCGCAGAATCTTGCCAACTTGTCGGACTTGTATTCACCCCCATTGTCGCTTTGAAGGTACTTCACGCGCTTTCCGGTTTGCGTTTTGGCCATCGCAGCGTATTCCATGAACTTCGCCGCAACTTCAGATTTGCTCTTGAGCAGATACACGACACAGTATCTTGACTTGTCGTCGATGAATGTCACGAAGTACCGCTTTCCACTGAAAGTTGCCATTGACATCGGTCCGCATACGTCGCTGTGAATCACTTCGAGCATTTTGGAGGTGCGAGCTGTAGTATTCGATTGGAAGCGCATTCGAGTCTGTTTTCCCAGAGCACAACCTTCACACACGTCCCACTTCTTCACCGAAGATATGTCGATGCCAATTCCAATGTTCTTCGTCACGATGCAATTGAGTCCATCATGACCTATGTGGCCAAGCCGAAGGTGCCAGAGGTACGACTTGGTGCCCCCTTGACATCCCGACGACTTGGCTGCATTTGCTTGTTCCGGCGCCATTTTTTTGGAGTCATTTGCAGCTTGAACAGTCCTTTACCTTCACGGGCACCAATTTTCCACTTGGTCCCTTTCGCTTCTCCATAGCACCCATCCTTTGTGAACGTTACTGGGCCGACATCCTTAGTGAAGCGGCCGACTGAGAACAGGTTTCTGGATAACTTTGGGATGTGCCACACGTTTGTGAGCAAACCTTTCTTCATCCCTTGGGATGTCTTCATCAACATGACAATGTCGCCACTGCCGATTGCTTGGACGATTCCATCATCCGCGAGGTGGACATCCACAGTGTTAAACACCTTGTAGTTCCGCATGAACTTCTTGGAGCACGTCATGTGCTGCGTCGCCCCGGAATCGACTAGCCAGATGTCGCTTGATTTCGCGGAGGTCGTTTCACCGATAGAGAAGAGGTAGTCGCCCGAGTCTTCTTCTTGAGCAACGTATGCACGCTGTGATCGATAACGATCGCCGCTGTTTAGCGCTCGGTGGCCGACGTCTCTCCGTGTTTTCTTGGATGCGCGAGGGGCACTCCGCCATCCAGTGACCAATTTTTCCGCAGTTGTGGCACGGCCAGATCTTCTTCACTGGTCGCCCTTTGCGCTGATTGTCCCTTGTGATGAACGCTTGACCTTGCGAAGCTTCATCACCTTTACTTCCTTGCTCCTTACGCTTCATTTCTTCATGAAGCAGTCGAGACGTCACGAGCTCCCAGCTAAGACTGTCTGAGCGCGACTCCAAAGCTGTGATCAAGAATTGATATGAGTCACTCAGGCTGCCGAGAAGTGTGATCACCAGATCGTCCTCGCAGACCGGGGCCCCCACCGCTTCTAGCTGTTCCGCCAACGTCTTGAGCTTATTGATGTGCTCGAGCACATCGTCTCCTTCTTCCATCATCGTCGTGAAGAAGCGACGACGCAAGAACAGCTTGTTGGCAAGACTCTTCTTCTCGAAGTGGTCTTCCAACCTTGACCATGCGTCGTATGCACCACTTGCCGACCGGACCAACGGTAGCTGGGAATCTTCCATGGCTAGACAAATCACTGCCATTGCCTTTCTTGACTTCCTCTTGTACGCCGCTTGGTCCAACTGAGTCACGCACTGTTCCGCCTTGATCTAGCCGCTGGCAACCTCCCACAGGTCCCGTTCCTCCAGCACCATCCTCATCTTGAACTTCCAGGCGTGGAAGTTAGTTCCATCGAACTTGGAGATGCGGAGGGAGGAGGCGTCCATGGAAGAGAGGCTTGAATCGTTGGCGGTTGCAGAGCTTAACGAACTTGGGCTCATAACTTGAAGAACTTTCGACTTCTGTGTCCGAGTGCAAAACGCAAAGTGAATATATATTTATAATAGGTACTTAGTTCGCAACTTTGAATACTACCTCTAAGCCTATTATTCGCACTGACGTCATCCAAAGACGTCATTCCGCTGACGCCATCCAATGACTTCATTCCCTGACTTCGCCCTTACTGGTACATACCGGTATCCACCGGTATATCGAAGCTTAGTCTTCCGCTTGATTCAATACTTGACGCAGCTTGACGAGGTGTCTTCTTCACAGCCGCCGTCTTTTCAACACTCCCTCTCGACTCGTTAGCTGCGGCACCTTGGATCCCAAGTCGATCGCGAAGGCTTTCAAATTGTACAGCGGCGATCGGCTTGGTCATCATGTCCGCCAGCATATCTTGAGTCGAACAATACTCCAGGATGACTTCACCCGATTCCACCTTCTCACGCACAAAATGTTAGAGTATGTCGATGTGCTTTGTTCTTTTATGGAACTCCGGGTTCTTGGCGAGAGCGATTGATCCTTGGTTGTCTTCAAACATCTTGATCGCTTCGTCGCTTGTCATCTCACCGAGTTCCCCCAAAAACACCTTGAGCCATACTGCTTCTTTGGTTGCTTCGGAAAGCGCCATGTATTCTGCTTCCGTTGAAGATAGCGCGACCGTCCGTTGTTTCTGGCTTTTCCAGCTGATGCATCCTCCGTTCATCATGAATACGTAGCCGCTTGTACTTCGTCTTGACTCAATGTCGCCGGCCCAGTCTGCGTCGGTGTACCCACAGATACGGCTTCCTTCTTCACGTGTAAACTCGATCAGCGTGCGATTCATTCTCTCAGCCACTCCGTTGAGCTGAGGAGTATATGGGGGTGTGAACTTTTGTTGTATCCCCCGTTCCGCGCAGAATCTTGCCAACTTGTCGGACTTGTATTCACCCCCATTGTCGCTTTGAAGGTACTTCACGCGCTTTCCGGTTTGCGTTTTGGCCATCGCAGCGTATTCCATGAACTTCGCCGCAACTTCAGATTTGCTCTTGAGCAGATACACGACACAGTATCTTGACTTGTCGTCGATGAATGTCACGAAGTACCGCTTTCCACTGAAAGTTGCCATTGACATCGGTCCGCATACGTCGCTGTGAATCACTTCGAGCATTTTGGAGGTGCGAGCTGTAGTATTCGATTGGAAGCGCATTCGAGTCTGTTTTCCCAGAGCACAACCTTCACACACGTCCCACTTCTTCACCGAAGATATGTCGATGCCAATTCCAATGTTCTTCGTCACGATGCAATTGAGTCCATCATGACCTATGTGGCCAAGCCGAAGGTGCCAGAGGTACGACTTGGTGCCCCCTTGACATCCCGACGACTTGGCTGCATTTGCTTGTTCCGGCGCCATTTTTTTGGAGTCATTTGCAGCTTGAACAGTCCTTTACCTTCACGGGCACCAATTTTCCACTTGGTCCCTTTCGCTTCTCCATAGCACCCATCCTTTGTGAACGTTACTGGGCCGACATCCTTAGTGAAGCGGCCGACTGAGAACAGGTTTCTGGATAACTTTGGGATGTGCCACACGTTTGTGAGCAAACCTTTCTTCATCCCTTGGGATGTCTTCATCAACATGACAATGTCGCCACTGCCGATTGCTTGGACGATTCCATCATCCGCGAGGTGGACATCCACAGTGTTAAACACCTTGTAGTTCCGCATGAACTTCTTGGAGCACGTCATGTGCTGCGTCGCCCCGGAATCGACTAGCCAGATGTCGCTTGATTTCGCGGAGGTCGTTTCACCGATAGAGAAGAGGTAGTCGCCCGAGTCTTCTTCTTGAGCAACGTATGCACGCTGTGATCGATAACGATCGCCGCTGTTTAGCGCTCGGTGGCCGACGTCTCTCCGTGTTTTCTTGGATGCGCGAGGGGCACTCCGCCATCCAGTGACCAATTTTTCCGCAGTTGTGGCACGGCCAGATCTTCTTCACTGGTCGCCCTTTGCGCTGATTGTCCCTTGTGATGAACGCTTGACCTTGCGAAGCTTCATCACCTTTACTTCCTTGCTCCTTACGCTTCATTTCTTCATGAAGCAGTCGAGACGTCACGAGCTCCCAGCTAAGACTGTCTGAGCGCGACTCCAAAGCTGTGATCAAGAATTGATATGAGTCACTCAGGCTGCCGAGAAGTGTGATCACCAGATCGTCCTCGCAGACCGGGGCCCCCACCGCTTCTAGCTGTTCCGCCAACGTCTTGAGCTTATTGATGTGCTCGAGCACATCGTCTCCTTCTTCCATCATCGTCGTGAAGAAGCGACGACGCAAGAACAGCTTGTTGGCAAGACTCTTCTTCTCGAAGTGGTCTTCCAACCTTGACCATGCGTCGTATGCACCACTTGCCGACCGGACCAACGGTAGCTGGGAATCTTCCATGGCTAGACAAATCACTGCCATTGCCTTTCTTGACTTCCTCTTGTACGCCGCTTGGTCCAACTGAGTCACGCACTGTTCCGCCTTGATCTAGCCGCTGGCAACCTCCCACAGGTCCCGTTCCTCCAGCACCATCCTCATCTTGAACTTCCAGGCGTGGAAGTTAGTTCCATCGAACTTGGAGATGCGGAGGGAGGAGGCGTCCATGGAAGAGAGGCTTGAATCGTTGGCGGTTGCAGAGCTTAACGAACTTGGGCTCATAACTTGAAGAACTTTCGACTTCTGTGTCCGAGTGCAAAACGCAAAGTGAATATATATTTATAATAGGTACTTAGTTCGCAACTTTGAATACTACCTCTAAGCCTATTATTCGCACTGACGTCATCCAAAGACGTCATTCCGCTGACGCCATCCAATGACTTCATTCCCTGACTTCGCCCTTACTGGTACATACCGGTATCCACCGGTATATCGAAGCTTAGTCTTCCGCTTGATTCAATACTTGACGCAGCTTGACGAGGTGTCTTCTTCACAGCCGCCGTCTTTTCAACACTCCCTCTCGACTCGTTAGCTGCGGCACCTTGGATCCCAAGTCGATCGCGAAGGCTTTCAAATTGTACAGCGGCGATCGGCTTGGTCATCATGTCCGCCAGCATATCTTGAGTCGAACAATACTCCAGGATGACTTCACCCGATTCCACCTTCTCACGCACAAAATGTTAGAGTATGTCGATGTGCTTTGTTCTTTTATGGAACTCCGGGTTCTTGGCGAGAGCGATTGATCCTTGGTTGTCTTCAAACATCTTGATCGCTTCGTCGCTTGTCATCTCACCGAGTTCCCCCAAAAACACCTTGAGCCATACTGCTTCTTTGGTTGCTTCGGAAAGCGCCATGTATTCTGCTTCCGTTGAAGATAGCGCGACCGTCCGTTGTTTCTGGCTTTTCCAGCTGATGCATCCTCCGTTCATCATGAATACGTAGCCGCTTGTACTTCGTCTTGACTCAATGTCGCCGGCCCAGTCTGCGTCGGTGTACCCACAGATACGGCTTCCTTCTTCACGTGTAAACTCGATCAGCGTGCGATTCATTCTCTCAGCCACTCCGTTGAGCTGAGGAGTATATGGGGGTGTGAACTTTTGTTGTATCCCCCGTTCCGCGCAGAATCTTGCCAACTTGTCGGACTTGTATTCACCCCCATTGTCGCTTTGAAGGTACTTCACGCGCTTTCCGGTTTGCGTTTTGGCCATCGCAGCGTATTCCATGAACTTCGCCGCAACTTCAGATTTGCTCTTGAGCAGATACACGACACAGTATCTTGACTTGTCGTCGATGAATGTCACGAAGTACCGCTTTCCACTGAAAGTTGCCATTGACATCGGTCCGCATACGTCGCTGTGAATCACTTCGAGCATTTTGGAGGTGCGAGCTGTAGTATTCGATTGGAAGCGCATTCGAGTCTGTTTTCCCAGAGCACAACCTTCACACACGTCCCACTTCTTCACCGAAGATATGTCGATGCCAATTCCAATGTTCTTCGTCACGATGCAATTGAGTCCATCATGACCTATGTGGCCAAGCCGAAGGTGCCAGAGGTACGACTTGGTGCCCCCTTGACATCCCGACGACTTGGCTGCATTTGCTTGTTCCGGCGCCATTTTTTTGGAGTCATTTGCAGCTTGAACAGTCCTTTACCTTCACGGGCACCAATTTTCCACTTGGTCCCTTTCGCTTCTCCATAGCACCCATCCTTTGTGAACGTTACTGGGCCGACATCCTTAGTGAAGCGGCCGACTGAGAACAGGTTTCTGGATAACTTTGGGATGTGCCACACGTTTGTGAGCAAACCTTTCTTCATCCCTTGGGATGTCTTCATCAACATGACAATGTCGCCACTGCCGATTGCTTGGACGATTCCATCATCCGCGAGGTGGACATCCACAGTGTTAAACACCTTGTAGTTCCGCATGAACTTCTTGGAGCACGTCATGTGCTGCGTCGCCCCGGAATCGACTAGCCAGATGTCGCTTGATTTCGCGGAGGTCGTTTCACCGATAGAGAAGAGGTAGTCGCCCGAGTCTTCTTCTTGAGCAACGTATGCACGCTGTGATCGATAACGATCGCCGCTGTTTAGCGCTCGGTGGCCGACGTCTCTCCGTGTTTTCTTGGATGCGCGAGGGGCACTCCGCCATCCAGTGACCAATTTTTCCGCAGTTGTGGCACGGCCAGATCTTCTTCACTGGTCGCCCTTTGCGCTGATTGTCCCTTGTGATGAACGCTTGACCTTGCGAAGCTTCATCACCTTTACTTCCTTGCTCCTTACGCTTCATTTCTTCATGAAGCAGTCGAGACGTCACGAGCTCCCAGCTAAGACTGTCTGAGCGCGACTCCAAAGCTGTGATCAAGAATTGATATGAGTCACTCAGGCTGCCGAGAAGTGTGATCACCAGATCGTCCTCGCAGACCGGGGCCCCCACCGCTTCTAGCTGTTCCGCCAACGTCTTGAGCTTATTGATGTGCTCGAGCACATCGTCTCCTTCTTCCATCATCGTCGTGAAGAAGCGACGACGCAAGAACAGCTTGTTGGCAAGACTCTTCTTCTCGAAGTGGTCTTCCAACCTTGACCATGCGTCGTATGCACCACTTGCCGACCGGACCAACGGTAGCTGGGAATCTTCCATGGCTAGACAAATCACTGCCATTGCCTTTCTTGACTTCCTCTTGTACGCCGCTTGGTCCAACTGAGTCACGCACTGTTCCGCCTTGATCTAGCCGCTGGCAACCTCCCACAGGTCCCGTTCCTCCAGCACCATCCTCATCTTGAACTTCCAGGCGTGGAAGTTAGTTCCATCGAACTTGGAGATGCGGAGGGAGGAGGCGTCCATGGAAGAGAGGCTTGAATCGTTGGCGGTTGCAGAGCTTAACGAACTTGGGCTCATAACTTGAAGAACTTTCGACTTCTGTGTCCGAGTGCAAAACGCAAAGTGAATATATATTTATAATAGGTACTTAGTTCGCAACTTTGAATACTACCTCTAAGCCTATTATTCGCACTGACGTCATCCAAAGACGTCATTCCGCTGACGCCATCCAATGACTTCATTCCCTGACTTCGCCCTTACTGGTACATACCGGTATCCACCGGTATATCGAAGCTTAGTCTTCCGCTTGATTCAATACTTGACGCAGCTTGACGAGGTGTCTTCTTCACAGCCGCCGTCTTTTCAACACTCCCTCTCGACTCGTTAGCTGCGGCACCTTGGATCCCAAGTCGATCGCGAAGGCTTTCAAATTGTACAGCGGCGATCGGCTTGGTCATCATGTCCGCCAGCATATCTTGAGTCGAACAATACTCCAGGATGACTTCACCCGATTCCACCTTCTCACGCACAAAATGTTAGAGTATGTCGATGTGCTTTGTTCTTTTATGGAACTCCGGGTTCTTGGCGAGAGCGATTGATCCTTGGTTGTCTTCAAACATCTTGATCGCTTCGTCGCTTGTCATCTCACCGAGTTCCCCCAAAAACACCTTGAGCCATACTGCTTCTTTGGTTGCTTCGGAAAGCGCCATGTATTCTGCTTCCGTTGAAGATAGCGCGACCGTCCGTTGTTTCTGGCTTTTCCAGCTGATGCATCCTCCGTTCATCATGAATACGTAGCCGCTTGTACTTCGTCTTGACTCAATGTCGCCGGCCCAGTCTGCGTCGGTGTACCCACAGATACGGCTTCCTTCTTCACGTGTAAACTCGATCAGCGTGCGATTCATTCTCTCAGCCACTCCGTTGAGCTGAGGAGTATATGGGGGTGTGAACTTTTGTTGTATCCCCCGTTCCGCGCAGAATCTTGCCAACTTGTCGGACTTGTATTCACCCCCATTGTCGCTTTGAAGGTACTTCACGCGCTTTCCGGTTTGCGTTTTGGCCATCGCAGCGTATTCCATGAACTTCGCCGCAACTTCAGATTTGCTCTTGAGCAGATACACGACACAGTATCTTGACTTGTCGTCGATGAATGTCACGAAGTACCGCTTTCCACTGAAAGTTGCCATTGACATCGGTCCGCATACGTCGCTGTGAATCACTTCGAGCATTTTGGAGGTGCGAGCTGTAGTATTCGATTGGAAGCGCATTCGAGTCTGTTTTCCCAGAGCACAACCTTCACACACGTCCCACTTCTTCACCGAAGATATGTCGATGCCAATTCCAATGTTCTTCGTCACGATGCAATTGAGTCCATCATGACCTATGTGGCCAAGCCGAAGGTGCCAGAGGTACGACTTGGTGCCCCCTTGACATCCCGACGACTTGGCTGCATTTGCTTGTTCCGGCGCCATTTTTTTGGAGTCATTTGCAGCTTGAACAGTCCTTTACCTTCACGGGCACCAATTTTCCACTTGGTCCCTTTCGCTTCTCCATAGCACCCATCCTTTGTGAACGTTACTGGGCCGACATCCTTAGTGAAGCGGCCGACTGAGAACAGGTTTCTGGATAACTTTGGGATGTGCCACACGTTTGTGAGCAAACCTTTCTTCATCCCTTGGGATGTCTTCATCAACATGACAATGTCGCCACTGCCGATTGCTTGGACGATTCCATCATCCGCGAGGTGGACATCCACAGTGTTAAACACCTTGTAGTTCCGCATGAACTTCTTGGAGCACGTCATGTGCTGCGTCGCCCCGGAATCGACTAGCCAGATGTCGCTTGATTTCGCGGAGGTCGTTTCACCGATAGAGAAGAGGTAGTCGCCCGAGTCTTCTTCTTGAGCAACGTATGCACGCTGTGATCGATAACGATCGCCGCTGTTTAGCGCTCGGTGGCCGACGTCTCTCCGTGTTTTCTTGGATGCGCGAGGGGCACTCCGCCATCCAGTGACCAATTTTTCCGCAGTTGTGGCACGGCCAGATCTTCTTCACTGGTCGCCCTTTGCGCTGATTGTCCCTTGTGATGAACGCTTGACCTTGCGAAGCTTCATCACCTTTACTTCCTTGCTCCTTACGCTTCATTTCTTCATGAAGCAGTCGAGACGTCACGAGCTCCCAGCTAAGACTGTCTGAGCGCGACTCCAAAGCTGTGATCAAGAATTGATATGAGTCACTCAGGCTGCCGAGAAGTGTGATCACCAGATCGTCCTCGCAGACCGGGGCCCCCACCGCTTCTAGCTGTTCCGCCAACGTCTTGAGCTTATTGATGTGCTCGAGCACATCGTCTCCTTCTTCCATCATCGTCGTGAAGAAGCGACGACGCAAGAACAGCTTGTTGGCAAGACTCTTCTTCTCGAAGTGGTCTTCCAACCTTGACCATGCGTCGTATGCACCACTTGCCGACCGGACCAACGGTAGCTGGGAATCTTCCATGGCTAGACAAATCACTGCCATTGCCTTTCTTGACTTCCTCTTGTACGCCGCTTGGTCCAACTGAGTCACGCACTGTTCCGCCTTGATCTAGCCGCTGGCAACCTCCCACAGGTCCCGTTCCTCCAGCACCATCCTCATCTTGAACTTCCAGGCGTGGAAGTTAGTTCCATCGAACTTGGAGATGCGGAGGGAGGAGGCGTCCATGGAAGAGAGGCTTGAATCGTTGGCGGTTGCAGAGCTTAACGAACTTGGGCTCATAACTTGAAGAACTTTCGACTTCTGTGTCCGAGTGCAAAACGCAAAGTGAATATATATTTATAATAGGTACTTAGTTCGCAACTTTGAATACTACCTCTAAGCCTATTATTCGCACTGACGTCATCCAAAGACGTCATTCCGCTGACGCCATCCAATGACTTCATTCCCTGACTTCGCCCTTACTGGTACATACCGGTATCCACCGGTATATCGAAGCTTAGTCTTCCGCTTGATTCAATACTTGACGCAGCTTGACGAGGTGTCTTCTTCACAGCCGCCGTCTTTTCAACACTCCCTCTCGACTCGTTAGCTGCGGCACCTTGGATCCCAAGTCGATCGCGAAGGCTTTCAAATTGTACAGCGGCGATCGGCTTGGTCATCATGTCCGCCAGCATATCTTGAGTCGAACAATACTCCAGGATGACTTCACCCGATTCCACCTTCTCACGCACAAAATGTTAGAGTATGTCGATGTGCTTTGTTCTTTTATGGAACTCCGGGTTCTTGGCGAGAGCGATTGATCCTTGGTTGTCTTCAAACATCTTGATCGCTTCGTCGCTTGTCATCTCACCGAGTTCCCCCAAAAACACCTTGAGCCATACTGCTTCTTTGGTTGCTTCGGAAAGCGCCATGTATTCTGCTTCCGTTGAAGATAGCGCGACCGTCCGTTGTTTCTGGCTTTTCCAGCTGATGCATCCTCCGTTCATCATGAATACGTAGCCGCTTGTACTTCGTCTTGACTCAATGTCGCCGGCCCAGTCTGCGTCGGTGTACCCACAGATACGGCTTCCTTCTTCACGTGTAAACTCGATCAGCGTGCGATTCATTCTCTCAGCCACTCCGTTGAGCTGAGGAGTATATGGGGGTGTGAACTTTTGTTGTATCCCCCGTTCCGCGCAGAATCTTGCCAACTTGTCGGACTTGTATTCACCCCCATTGTCGCTTTGAAGGTACTTCACGCGCTTTCCGGTTTGCGTTTTGGCCATCGCAGCGTATTCCATGAACTTCGCCGCAACTTCAGATTTGCTCTTGAGCAGATACACGACACAGTATCTTGACTTGTCGTCGATGAATGTCACGAAGTACCGCTTTCCACTGAAAGTTGCCATTGACATCGGTCCGCATACGTCGCTGTGAATCACTTCGAGCATTTTGGAGGTGCGAGCTGTAGTATTCGATTGGAAGCGCATTCGAGTCTGTTTTCCCAGAGCACAACCTTCACACACGTCCCACTTCTTCACCGAAGATATGTCGATGCCAATTCCAATGTTCTTCGTCACGATGCAATTGAGTCCATCATGACCTATGTGGCCAAGCCGAAGGTGCCAGAGGTACGACTTGGTGCCCCCTTGACATCCCGACGACTTGGCTGCATTTGCTTGTTCCGGCGCCATTTTTTTGGAGTCATTTGCAGCTTGAACAGTCCTTTACCTTCACGGGCACCAATTTTCCACTTGGTCCCTTTCGCTTCTCCATAGCACCCATCCTTTGTGAACGTTACTGGGCCGACATCCTTAGTGAAGCGGCCGACTGAGAACAGGTTTCTGGATAACTTTGGGATGTGCCACACGTTTGTGAGCAAACCTTTCTTCATCCCTTGGGATGTCTTCATCAACATGACAATGTCGCCACTGCCGATTGCTTGGACGATTCCATCATCCGCGAGGTGGACATCCACAGTGTTAAACACCTTGTAGTTCCGCATGAACTTCTTGGAGCACGTCATGTGCTGCGTCGCCCCGGAATCGACTAGCCAGATGTCGCTTGATTTCGCGGAGGTCGTTTCACCGATAGAGAAGAGGTAGTCGCCCGAGTCTTCTTCTTGAGCAACGTATGCACGCTGTGATCGATAACGATCGCCGCTGTTTAGCGCTCGGTGGCCGACGTCTCTCCGTGTTTTCTTGGATGCGCGAGGGGCACTCCGCCATCCAGTGACCAATTTTTCCGCAGTTGTGGCACGGCCAGATCTTCTTCACTGGTCGCCCTTTGCGCTGATTGTCCCTTGTGATGAACGCTTGACCTTGCGAAGCTTCATCACCTTTACTTCCTTGCTCCTTACGCTTCATTTCTTCATGAAGCAGTCGAGACGTCACGAGCTCCCAGCTAAGACTGTCTGAGCGCGACTCCAAAGCTGTGATCAAGAATTGATATGAGTCACTCAGGCTGCCGAGAAGTGTGATCACCAGATCGTCCTCGCAGACCGGGGCCCCCACCGCTTCTAGCTGTTCCGCCAACGTCTTGAGCTTATTGATGTGCTCGAGCACATCGTCTCCTTCTTCCATCATCGTCGTGAAGAAGCGACGACGCAAGAACAGCTTGTTGGCAAGACTCTTCTTCTCGAAGTGGTCTTCCAACCTTGACCATGCGTCGTATGCACCACTTGCCGACCGGACCAACGGTAGCTGGGAATCTTCCATGGCTAGACAAATCACTGCCATTGCCTTTCTTGACTTCCTCTTGTACGCCGCTTGGTCCAACTGAGTCACGCACTGTTCCGCCTTGATCTAGCCGCTGGCAACCTCCCACAGGTCCCGTTCCTCCAGCACCATCCTCATCTTGAACTTCCAGGCGTGGAAGTTAGTTCCATCGAACTTGGAGATGCGGAGGGAGGAGGCGTCCATGGAAGAGAGGCTTGAATCGTTGGCGGTTGCAGAGCTTAACGAACTTGGGCTCATAACTTGAAGAACTTTCGACTTCTGTGTCCGAGTGCAAAACGCAAAGTGAATATATATTTATAATAGGTACTTAGTTCGCAACTTTGAATACTACCTCTAAGCCTATTATTCGCACTGACGTCATCCAAAGACGTCATTCCGCTGACGCCATCCAATGACTTCATTCCCTGACTTCGCCCTTACTGGTACATACCGGTATCCACCGGTATATCGAAGCTTAGTCTTCCGCTTGATTCAATACTTGACGCAGCTTGACGAGGTGTCTTCTTCACAGCCGCCGTCTTTTCAACACTCCCTCTCGACTCGTTAGCTGCGGCACCTTGGATCCCAAGTCGATCGCGAAGGCTTTCAAATTGTACAGCGGCGATCGGCTTGGTCATCATGTCCGCCAGCATATCTTGAGTCGAACAATACTCCAGGATGACTTCACCCGATTCCACCTTCTCACGCACAAAATGTTAGAGTATGTCGATGTGCTTTGTTCTTTTATGGAACTCCGGGTTCTTGGCGAGAGCGATTGATCCTTGGTTGTCTTCAAACATCTTGATCGCTTCGTCGCTTGTCATCTCACCGAGTTCCCCCAAAAACACCTTGAGCCATACTGCTTCTTTGGTTGCTTCGGAAAGCGCCATGTATTCTGCTTCCGTTGAAGATAGCGCGACCGTCCGTTGTTTCTGGCTTTTCCAGCTGATGCATCCTCCGTTCATCATGAATACGTAGCCGCTTGTACTTCGTCTTGACTCAATGTCGCCGGCCCAGTCTGCGTCGGTGTACCCACAGATACGGCTTCCTTCTTCACGTGTAAACTCGATCAGCGTGCGATTCATTCTCTCAGCCACTCCGTTGAGCTGAGGAGTATATGGGGGTGTGAACTTTTGTTGTATCCCCCGTTCCGCGCAGAATCTTGCCAACTTGTCGGACTTGTATTCACCCCCATTGTCGCTTTGAAGGTACTTCACGCGCTTTCCGGTTTGCGTTTTGGCCATCGCAGCGTATTCCATGAACTTCGCCGCAACTTCAGATTTGCTCTTGAGCAGATACACGACACAGTATCTTGACTTGTCGTCGATGAATGTCACGAAGTACCGCTTTCCACTGAAAGTTGCCATTGACATCGGTCCGCATACGTCGCTGTGAATCACTTCGAGCATTTTGGAGGTGCGAGCTGTAGTATTCGATTGGAAGCGCATTCGAGTCTGTTTTCCCAGAGCACAACCTTCACACACGTCCCACTTCTTCACCGAAGATATGTCGATGCCAATTCCAATGTTCTTCGTCACGATGCAATTGAGTCCATCATGACCTATGTGGCCAAGCCGAAGGTGCCAGAGGTACGACTTGGTGCCCCCTTGACATCCCGACGACTTGGCTGCATTTGCTTGTTCCGGCGCCATTTTTTTGGAGTCATTTGCAGCTTGAACAGTCCTTTACCTTCACGGGCACCAATTTTCCACTTGGTCCCTTTCGCTTCTCCATAGCACCCATCCTTTGTGAACGTTACTGGGCCGACATCCTTAGTGAAGCGGCCGACTGAGAACAGGTTTCTGGATAACTTTGGGATGTGCCACACGTTTGTGAGCAAACCTTTCTTCATCCCTTGGGATGTCTTCATCAACATGACAATGTCGCCACTGCCGATTGCTTGGACGATTCCATCATCCGCGAGGTGGACATCCACAGTGTTAAACACCTTGTAGTTCCGCATGAACTTCTTGGAGCACGTCATGTGCTGCGTCGCCCCGGAATCGACTAGCCAGATGTCGCTTGATTTCGCGGAGGTCGTTTCACCGATAGAGAAGAGGTAGTCGCCCGAGTCTTCTTCTTGAGCAACGTATGCACGCTGTGATCGATAACGATCGCCGCTGTTTAGCGCTCGGTGGCCGACGTCTCTCCGTGTTTTCTTGGATGCGCGAGGGGCACTCCGCCATCCAGTGACCAATTTTTCCGCAGTTGTGGCACGGCCAGATCTTCTTCACTGGTCGCCCTTTGCGCTGATTGTCCCTTGTGATGAACGCTTGACCTTGCGAAGCTTCATCACCTTTACTTCCTTGCTCCTTACGCTTCATTTCTTCATGAAGCAGTCGAGACGTCACGAGCTCCCAGCTAAGACTGTCTGAGCGCGACTCCAAAGCTGTGATCAAGAATTGATATGAGTCACTCAGGCTGCCGAGAAGTGTGATCACCAGATCGTCCTCGCAGACCGGGGCCCCCACCGCTTCTAGCTGTTCCGCCAACGTCTTGAGCTTATTGATGTGCTCGAGCACATCGTCTCCTTCTTCCATCATCGTCGTGAAGAAGCGACGACGCAAGAACAGCTTGTTGGCAAGACTCTTCTTCTCGAAGTGGTCTTCCAACCTTGACCATGCGTCGTATGCACCACTTGCCGACCGGACCAACGGTAGCTGGGAATCTTCCATGGCTAGACAAATCACTGCCATTGCCTTTCTTGACTTCCTCTTGTACGCCGCTTGGTCCAACTGAGTCACGCACTGTTCCGCCTTGATCTCGCCGCTGGCAACCTCCCACAGGTCCCGTTCCTCCAGCACCATCCTCATCTTGAACTTCCAGGCGTGGAAGTTAGTTCCATCGAACTTGGAGATGCGGAGGGAGGAGGCGTCCATGGAAGAGAGGCTTGAATCGTTGGCGGTTGCAGAGCTTAACGAACTTGGGCTCATAACCTGAAGAACTTTCGACTTCTGTGTCCGAGTGCAAAACGCAAAGTGAATATATATTTATAATAGGTACTTAGTTCGCAACTTTGAATACTACCTCTAAGCCTATTATTCGCAGTGACGTCATCCAAAGACGTCACCCAGTGACGTCATCCAAAGACGTCATTCCGCTGACGTCATCCAATGACGTCATCCCCTGACTTCGCCCTTACTGGTACATACCGGTATCCACCGGTATATCGAAGCTT
>JH598069.1:0-43311 GCA_000173235.2 Hyaloperonospora arabidopsidis Emoy2
CCAAATCACCAGGAGCTAAGTCATGTTGTTCCACATCACAGTCGCTTCAATGACACCACCGTCAGAAAACGTGCCATCATTCGACTGCATCATCTCGATAGTGCATCGACCTCCCACAATGTAACATTCACATATCTCTTTGACGGAGAATCAACATCTGCAGCTCGTGTAGTGAGTGCCAAACTCAGCAAGCAATTGTCTTTAACACGCATGTCCAACGTAGAGGTTCTTCGCACGTTTTGCCGCTGCTGCTCGTGTACGTGCCCAGATCTTGAACCCACAGAGCAAATCTTCCAGAGTCGCACGCAATCTCACTTTCTTCCTGCGTCGAATCTTGGCTCGTCATGTTGTCGATATAAAAAATATAGTTCCAGTGTGTCGTCTGGGCTGAAAAGGCGCACAGCAGTCGCTGCTAGACGACTCCTAATCTTGACAATCATCACGTTCCGGAGGGCAAAAGCCGAGACGATCTTGAATAGCGCCTGACGTTCATTTGGTACTGCCACCACGATACTCGACTTAATCGTCGTTGTGGTTGTGGTTCCTAGTGGCAATGGAGACGCATCCAATCGTCCCCCAAATCATGTCCCCCGTCATATTTTTAAGCTCGTCGCCTACAATTCATTCCAGCCCCAAGAGCCCATGGGCAAGAGACGCCTGTGCACTAGCAATACCAACAACGTGGCGCTTCTCCTGCTGCTTCACATCATGATAAGCTCCCGAACTGTCCCAAGCTGCCTTTCGAGCAAAGTTCCTGCCAGATCCGACTGCATACAATCACCAATGTCCGGCTGTATACGAAACACATCGTAATCCAGTTGACTCCAGGTCATAACCTTCCCTGCTTTATGTGAGATCAAACCATCATGCACGGGACCTTGAGCGCAAGTTTGGGCTCTCATGCTGAACCCTCTGTCTTATAGGCCGGCGCTGTACCGTCCTAAAAGAGCTCGGGCGGCTACTTACATTAGCACTGGCCGAGTCAGCCATGGAAAGCTCGAGCGAGTCTGAATTCAGCATGGCATACTTTAGATCGTCACATCCGTAATCCATGCAAGCGCTTGCACGCACTGCTGCCGGCGGCGAAGAGGAAGCCATAATCGGTTGACAGCCCAAACGATAAGGTAGATCCAACTGGCTTTGGCGACACGGGATGCAGACACTTGGAAACCGGAGCTGATCGTGAATGAGCCTTGGTCCTTTTTGTGACATCAATAGTGCCGATGCCTTCGGTCAATGCAGCTTCGTCATCGCTGTCAGCGATACTAGTGCTCGATACCGTCGGTGCTTCGGATGACTTGTACTCCGACGTTATTAAAGACTTTGGTGCTAGTCTAGCGCTCTTGGTGTATATACCAACGGGTTCTGTTGAGTACGAGGTGCTCGTGCTGTAGGTGCAAACGAACTGCTTTGACGTCGCCCGACTGGACCCCTCAGCTTGTACCTGCTGCAACACCGGCTTGGCTACGTTCTCTCACGCCTGGGCAGCCCGAGACGGCATTCGGTTGTGCTGTTGCGCGTCCGCACAGCGCCTGGCCGCGTCTTTGCTGGCCTCTCGGTCATTCCCGGGTCCAAATAGCTCTCGGTGGTGTAGTTTTTGTATTTGTTCGTGTTAGCTAATAACCCCTTTTAGTTAAGGACCAAATTTTGGCCTGACGTTGGGCAAGAGAGATTAGCTAATATTTCTTCTTTCGTGATACTTGAAACCATATTAACGGGCCCGAGTTCTTAGCAGTTAATATTTGTTAAAAAGAGGAGGCTACTTGCGGGAAAAATAACTGTGCAGAGTCGTTTGAACTTGTCTTTCGATTCCAAGCTTGTCCACTGCATTCCACAGCTTGCGCACCATTGCCAGATGCTCTGATTGGTCGCCAGCTTGCTGGATAATGAAGAGATCCAATACATTATAAAGAGGCATTTGCCTCACGCAGCCTGATTCGCGCCTGCTCTCTGCTATCATCATCCTCTTCGGCTTCAACACCTTGTCCTTGTTCCTCTTTGGAAGAAAAATATGGGCGACAATTTCATTCTTGATCAGTAAAAACGTGACGGTGTTTTCATCGGGGTAATTTAGGAGATTTAGAATATCCATAGGATAGTCGTAGGGTCGCTGATGAACCTGCTCCATCAGTTCGGCAATGATGTCTGCATCAGGCTTCACCATATTATCTGTAATTCGTGGTGCATCGACCGCCGGTGTGCGTATGACACAGTTTGCAAAGCAGTTTGCCATTGTCTGGTTTTGACGTCATATGCCCTTGCCTAAATCAACAACTGGATTCCTTGTAGGGTGTTTATCGTTTCTGGTTCGCTTACACCAGCTTCGATTGCATCCATTAGCTTCTGATTATATCGACGCTGATAATATGCCTCGAAATTACGAACTACGCCGTCATCACACGGCTGCAGTTTTGAAGTCGTGTTCGGGGGAAGGTAGTAGACCTTGGTGTTTTGCTTAGTGGCGGCGAGTCATCGACTGGATATGCGCAGAACAGTTGTCCAACGGCCGAAGGAAACTTCGTCCGCTCATTTTGCGATCAAACCACTTGATCCATTCAAGAAAAATAATTCGTGTCATCATCGCCTTCATGTTTGCACGGGATATGCAGCCGATATTGTCACAATTAATCTTTTTAAAACATCTTATATTTAAACATTTGCCAAGGATCCATAGTGGTAGTTTTTCTGTACCGTCGCCATTACAGCAGACAACGGCTGTAAGCGGTTTCTTGCTTTGGTTTCGCCCTTTCAGTTGTATGCTTGCGGGCGAATTATCAGCCTAGAGTACATTCAAGAATTAATATTCAATATAATAATGCATCAGTCAATTTTAGATAGACTACCTGCATACGATAAACAGGCCTGTTTCACCCATATTGTAGATGTCCTTCAATTCACATATGTCAAGAATTTTTCGCAAGCCAGGTCTTACTTGTTCAGTGAGTACCATGTCGACTGAACCACTCTCACCGAAGCGAAAGTACAATTGATGCCCCATATCGACTTTTCAAACGGTCCAGCCATCCATTGGAATACTCGAATTGGTAAGCATTTGAGTAAAGTCGTCGAAGGGACAATGCTCCTTTGGACTTTAGCAGCTCCCCGCTCATCGTAACCTCGCCCTGGTACGTCCGGAACCATTCCAAAAGCGCGTTTTCATCAAAGGATAGTTGAAGGCCTTACGGCGTTTCCCACTTTGGTTTGCAATGTCGGATGCAGCAAGCAGTTCTGCAGAGCACTTAAGCGTATTAGACATCGTGCCTTGCGTGAATTTCTTGCCAAACGTAGACTCAACCCAGGCAGCTAACGCTCGTTGTGTGAGGGCTGGAGTATCTTGAGTAACGGGGTGACTTCGTTACATGGTATTTTACACAAGGTAAATATTAAGTACGAATATTCTGTTAGGACAAACATTATATTCTTACTATATTGGCTAAATAAGTAATATTGTGTTGCAGAAGTAATACACTGCTCATTGGTTGACATAGATTAACGATATCGACCAAGAAACGCCGAGTCACGATAGAAGAACGCAATGAAATACAAACATGTATTTAGATATAGTTAGAAGAAGTTAAATAGGATTACTAACACAGGAGATTAACTATACTAAATACAGTTCTACTTTTACCCTTTTCCTTGTATTAAAACCTTCCTCTGTGCGTACCATGTACATGAAGTCTCGAGGAACCTGCTTGCTCTGTGTTCAGTTTAAGTAGCTTTTAATGTGACAGTACAAGCGACCGGATCCCCATTACACCTGGTAGCACTTTGTAGTCCGTCCAACGACCATAAAAATATTGGATGATGAAGGGATAACTTCGATACCACGCATGAAAGCTACTCTCATTTGAGTCAAATCGAATGGTATGTCGTCCAACGTTTGAGCTCGACGATAGGGCAAGAAGCCGTCGGCGCAATGCTGTCCTCTTTGGGGTCAGACGGACAACACGCCACCATTGCCAAGGTCATCCAGAATGAACTTGATGCTGAACGGGAAAAAGTAACCTTGCCTTACCAACATTGTTCTCAACAGACGAAGCCGTTGAGAGAACAGAGCGCTCAACAGTTTAAACTGTTGAGACAGCAGCATGCCGCTGCTACCGGGTCAACACACACACGTCGACCCGGAACATTGAAGATTGACATCTTCAAGTACAAGGGAGACGATGAAGACTCCCTGTTGATATGGTTTGCGGAGCTGGACGATGCCATAAGGGCTCGTCACATAGTCGATGAGCACATGCAGGTCGCATTGACTCAATCGAATTGGCAGGACGTGCGAAGACTTGGGCCTTAGGCATCAAGCTACACGATCCATATCTCTTTGAGTCGTTAGAAGTCTTCAAATTCCGGCTCAGACAAACATTCGAACCACCGCGAGCTGACTTCAGGGTTCACTCTGAACTCCTGAAACACAGGCTAGGCAAACGTGATGTACACTCGTACATTCAGTACATACGTCAACTTACGAGTTGCAGTACAGCAAATACGATGAATGAACAAACGTTGATCACGTTGTTCATGCAGGGTCTCACGGACGGTCCAGTCAAAACCTAACTGTTACAACTGGAATTTTATACCCTGGAAGAGGCAATCCGGGTTGCGGAACAAGAAGATTTCAGTGTGAAACAAGCTCACGTGAATTCGAATCCCTATTGTCTCCCGAGACGACGGGAAAGTGGAGGCCCAGAGCCAATGGACGTCTCTTACGCTGAGAGTGAAAGCTCTTGCATTACCAATTATACGAAATTGCGGACATGCAATAGCTGTCAAAAGCCAGGGCATTACGCATATGAATGCAGTTCCCCGAACGCGGTACGACATACCGCAGGAAACAGTAACCATCAAGCGGCCAAGAAGGGTCCAAGACGTGGGTCCGACGCTGTTGCGAAAGGGTAACACCGTAACGGACAGCCAAAAACGGTCAGGGTCAGTAGGTGCGGAGCAGACCCGGCAACGTCAAGTGAATTCGCACGCCTCTTGACGAGAGTCGCCCGCAACACGCAAATATTGTGTGTTACTGCATGTGGTAATGAGGTTTTCCTCATTACCACGAAGCTCGAAGTGGCAAAATACATGTCACTTCGAGCCCTAGTCGATTGTGAGGTGTCGAACAACTTTGTTGGGCGCCAGTCTCTAGACAATAGCAAGCTTAAATTTATTGAGCGCGAGATCCCTCCAACGAGGATAACGGTACGCCTCGCTACAGGCGCATCCGCAACAATGATGGAACGTGTAGTGAAAGTTACCTATACACTGAAAGAAGTCCAATGTAATGGTGACCTCATCGTATTGGACTTGGATACAAGTTTGATGTCATCCTTGGTTTACCGTGGCTCAGAAGGTACGAGCCACAATTCAGCTGGCATTGATGAAAAGTCGATATGCCTGTCGCTTCTTCACCAGATGGTCGTCTGATAAACGTCATGTAGCGCCCACTAGCATGTGGGTGTACTACGGGTGAGTGTGATGGCCTCACGTGTGGTTTGGTCGTTAGTACGACTGCACATGACCACAATATGACTGATCATCACACGGTGGAGCAAGATTCCGGCGTTTGTGTAGATACGCAAGTAGCGCCGAAGGCCCACCACCCGAATAAGCCGAGCGGACCGGAGCATGGAGTTTATCAAACGGTCAACACCCAAGCAACATTAAACCGATTGCCAATGATTCGCAATACGATGATCTTGAATCGATTGGAAAATCGAACGTAGAAGACCTGGCTGCAGTACCGCAACCACCGCCAGAAGACTTTCAGGGAATAAGTCCACTAGTACGTGATGATCATATAGCCCAAGAGGCTAGTGAGAGAATAAGTCCTCAACCAACTGTGGAAAACAATTATAAGAAGACAACAGAGACATTAAATGTCCTGGTCAATGACGGATCAAGTATAGGTACCTAAACAATTGATCTAATCGCGCCTCCAAAGTCAACTTCGGAGATCGCTAAATTGCCCACCCTAGGACAGAAGAGGTTCTTGCGTGATCTTCTTAGTGGCAAATCCAAGCAGATCTGCGTACTCGTCCCATAGGACGAGTATGTCACCGATATCCGGTCGGTAATGGTCTTTGCCGAGAATGAAGAGTTCTCAGCAGCTCATGAATGGACGAGAGTGTCCTTGATGAGAAGACACGAATTGAGCGATATACATCTCAGCCCGTGGGAATCGCTCCGAACAAATTCTCCCTACGATGATTAGATTGAACCTAGGGATGCTTTCCCGGAAGTAGTGCCGTGCGAGCTACCGAAGGATAAGGGTACTCGTCACGCGATCGGCCTGACACCAGGGGCCGAAGCAGTGTGTCATAAAGCAGTTGTCAATGCCCTGCAAATAAGTACTAGTGGTCGACAAATCTTTTTTGCCGATTGTTCAGCAGCGGGTCATGTGAGGGAGTCAACCCCCCCCCACGTATCTCTCCGACCTTTTGTGTGCGAAAGGCCACAGGAGGGTGGCGGATAGTACACGCCTTCAACAAGATGAATACTGCCACTTTACCGGCTCAAACACCAATACCAAGGAAAGATGTCATCATAGATGGTATGGCTAAGAGTACCATCTTTTCATCCATGGATCTGATGGATAGGTTCTATCAGATCCTTATGCCGGAAAGAGACATTCCCTGTACTGCAGTGAGCACCTAAAGCGGTATTCATTGGGAGTGGTTAGTAATGCCACAAGGGATAAGTAATGTACCTGCCACATTCAATAGATGTGTAAAGAATCTATTAAGATCCGTAAGAGAGTTCGCGCCCAGCTACTTCGATGATGTGTTCGTCCATAGCCGGGCTATGGATGGAAAGACGGATGTGGAAGTGCACCGACTCCACGTCCGGAAAGTTCTTACACTAATGCGCGAGCATAAGTTATACGCACACCTCAAAAGGTGTATATTTGGTGCTAGCGAAATACCACTTCTTGGGTCGTGCATCGTGGGCAAGCATGGCGTCCGGCCCGATACAGAAAAGATCAAGGCGATCACCGACTGGCCGGTGCCTACAGAAGTCAAGGGACTTTGAAAGCTCTTTGGCCTAGCGGCGTATTTGCATAAATATTCACACAATTACGCCGAGATGACTGTTCATCTCTCTCGTTGATTAAATTAGAAAAAAAGAGAAGTGGGTATGGAGTGCTGATTGTCAGCGCTCCTTCGAAGGTATCAAGCAGAGCTTGATACGATCGCCAGTTTTGTCGATTGCAGATCAAGACAGACCATTCCACAAGTCGGTGACACCAGTGACTTCGCAATCGGCTGTGCATGAAGGCAGTACGATGCAGACGATGTGGCACGTGTCGTCTGTTACCAGTCGCGTCAGCTGCAAGCAGCCAAGCGCAATTACCCACTACGTGACAAGGAATTTCTTGCCATGAAATATGCACTGGCTATATTTCGCGACTATCCCCTAGAAGGTAGACCGTGTGTAGTCTATACGGACCTTACGTTATTACGCACGGCCGTAAACAGTCAACACCACTCTTAAAGTATGTCGAGATGGCTGTCCTTCTTCGCGTAGTATCAAGATGCAGCAAGATTAGATAGCAGAAATACGTTTTGCCTATACCCGCGCTGCCGAGTATCACAAGATGATGTGTGTGCTTAAAAGTATCCAAGCAAGTATTCCATAGCCGCGGATAGAAATGACGAATGTATATACGAGAGCCAAGCGATTCATTACCAAGAATAAATGTTTCTTCCGGCAATGCGATCACAACACCAGCCGCAAGGTCGGTGTCGGTATAACACTCTCGGAAAGCTTTCCAAAATTTGTCCAGTGAAGAATTCTTCCTCATTGTTGGGGTAAATGAAATAGTGAGGCCATCCACAGTAATTGTATCTTGCTTCAGGCTAGGCTTTCGGCGGAGAAGCTCCCATATTAATTGACTTGACTTGTGGAACATGAATTGCATCAATTGACTCGCACTGCGAGCATTATCCACCGTCATTAGATCGCCTTGCGGCCCAGGTACAGTCGGCGGAAGCACCACCAGCACATGGACAGGACTAATATTCATTATTATACGCTGCACGTCACCCTCCGATAAGCCGCTCAAGCTAAGCAGCGCTGTCTCATCCAGCTGTTGCAAACCAGTGGTATCATTCACGCCCTGCTTCACCTCTCCGCTCGTCATCCACGCGCCATGCGCCCCACCTCTTTTTGCTAGAAAAAAGAGGTATATCCACGACGAACTTGCTTCGAGGTAATCCAACGAACGCACAATACAACGAAACTTGCACCATCCTTCTTCGACTTGACAGGTTTTTTAATAATGACTATGTGGGACGTCGGAATTTGCATTCAACACGAGCGGTCGGATTCTACCAAAAAGAAGACAGATCGATATAGACCCATGACGGAAAGCGATCAGACGGGACATGACGCTTTCTTTCTGTGATAGGAAAAGGCAGGAAAAATACGATACTTTCTTAGAGGTAAACTTTTGATTCAAGTACTATGTAGAATGGCCAAAACAAAAATCGATGAAAAATAGAAATCGATGCGTAAAGTACATGGGAGAAAGGGGCCCATTGCTTCTTGTGAGATGAAGATTGTCCAGATGTTGGCCACATTATCTGTTTCAGAAACTTCAGCACCAACTCTCTCCTGCCGACGCACTGCATGTGTATCTTCTATTGATTGATGATGCCTTGATCACTGTCGTAGTTCTGGACAAAAAACACGGAACCGTCAGCATGTCACATGTGTTGATACTGGCCTCACCGCTCGCTTACATATCACACCGAGATCATACTCGCTGCAGTCTGCAGGTTCTTCATTTCACAGTCAGCATTGTCGAGGGCTCGTTCCGATTGGGGGTCTGTGGGCCAAGTGTGTACACAAAAAGTCAGCTTTGATTCGGGGGTTCGAGATCACACCAAGAGTACACAAGAAGTCAGCTCTGATCCGGGGGTTCGAGATCACACCAAGAGTACACAAGAAGTCAGCTCTGATCCGGGGGTTCGAGATCACATCAGCCTTGTGCGGCGTCAAGAGAAAAACTCGTCTTTGATAGACTCGAACTGGAAGCCAGCGTCGCTGTCTGTTCTCGCCGGTACGCTTTTGTACAAAGACTTACTGAACTCGGTCGACATTGGATCGCACCAGGTAGTGTATAATCAGGGAGGCAAAGGTTCCATTCGTTTTTGTCTTAGCCTTCTGTCACACGCTCTGATAAAATTGCTTCAAGTTTTAACACAAAATCTAGCGCGTCAATTTCAGTAAACTGTCGTATAGTGGATTAAGTCATGATGGTCACGTCACATGCAGCCAAACACCTCGCCAGCGCAACCCTATCACTGTACTCAACCATTCTCCAATCGAACAATCCCTCTATCTGAATTGTGCAACGTCTCACGCCCTCTCAAACACTGACAACTCCTGTTTTTCCTTTTTTATAAATCAAATATCTCTCCGCGGGGGGTGGGGTTACAGCAAGCAAGCAAGCACGCAAAAACGAGCTCGTCGTCATCGTCATCAGCTGAAGCCATTTCGTATCGTCGCCCTGTAGCTTTATTTTTACCCCAAAATTAGAGTCATCGCTTTATACACGACACAAAACCATCATCAGAACAACAACTATACCACCACCAGGAGCTACCCACCCGCTTGTCGTTCCAAGTCTCTATTATGTCTCAACTGCAGCAGCAAAAGTGCGTCGAAGCGGCCGCGCAGCTCAAGCAGGCGGAGAAAGCCCTAACGAGGCGCTCGTTCTTTCGTGGCTCGCCCGACTACCTCTCAGCCGCGCCGCTTCTGGACAAAGCGGGGGAGCTCTTTCGACTCGGAAATGATTGGGAAGCCAGCAAGGACGCGTTTCGGCGCTGTGCGGACGCTCAACAGCACAACCGACTGCCGTTTCGGGCCGCCCAGGCGTGGGAAAATGTAGCCAAGACGGTCCTGCAGCAGGTACAAGCGGAGGGGTCCAGTCGGACGGTGTTCAGCCAGAAGTCGCGGACAGGGGAAGCTCGCCAGGCTTTTGAGAAGGCTAGTGGCTTTTACGTGGACATGGGAGAGTTTGGGAAAGCTGCTGATGCACTTGTTAAGGGAGCACAGGCCTGTGAGAGTCAGGGGTCTAGTGTGGATGACGTGCTGCCGCTCTACACACACGCGTGCGAGCTCCTCGAAGCCCAAGACAAGCCCCACTTTGCAGTCGAAACGTTTCGAAAGCTGCAGAGTTTCCTCGTGAAATACGAGAAATACCGCGATGCAATTGCGTTGTTGGACCGTCTGACGGCGTTGTATGAAGCTATGGACCAGCGCCACAATGTGCACAAGTGCCGCTTGAGCCAAGTCATTCTTCACCTGGCATCGGGGGACGTACCAGCAGCTGATGCTCTTTATTCAAAGTGTTTGCAGGACGACGCGTTCTTGTCGTCGGATGATTGTGCACTTGCAGAAGACCTCGTACGGGCCTATAAAATGGGCAACGAAGACCTACTGCGAGCAACGGTACGGAAGCCGGGATTTCTTGCACTCGACAACCAGATTGGACGCGTTAGTCGTAAATTATCGATCTATGGTCCGGGAGATGTTGCGGCTGGTGGTGTGAAGCCGCAAGCTCGGCGCCAGCATGGGGCAGCACCGTCGTCGAGTATAAAACGCACGCAAGAGCAACAGCAGTCAGGCAAGCAACGCAATCCGTTTGCACCTTCAGCACGAGCACCTCCTGCCCGACGGAACCCATTTGCACCTTTATCGAGAGCGCCAGTGCCTTCACTAACGTCGGAGTACGAGTCGTCCGAGACACCGACAACAGTGAGCACGGGTATCGCCGACAGCGATTACGAAGCTGCATTGTCCGAAGCCCTCAGCACCGTTGCTGTTACAAAAAAGACCAAGACTCATTCACGATCGGCTTCGGTTTCCAAGAGTCTGCAACCCGTGTCGCCAGAGCCAGTTGGCCCGTCCTTATCGTTTGGGCTATCACCGACCATGGCTTCATCGTCGTCGCCTGCAGCAGTGCGTGCAAGCGCTTGCATGGATTACGGATGTGACGACCTAGAGTTTGCCATGCCGGATTCCGACTCGCTTGAATTTTTTATGGATGAGCCGACTGGTGCTAACGTGGGTGGAAGGTCAGGTTCTTTTAGAACGGATATAGCACCGGCATCCAAGACAAAAGCGCCGGCGCGAGAACCAAAACCAACGCCGAAGGCACCCGTGCACGATGAATTTGATCTCACATAAAGCAACGAAGGCCATAGCTTGGAGCCAACCGGGTTACGATGTGTTTTAATATTCAGCCGAGTTTGGTCGTTGTATGCCCAGTCACGTTTGACTCGAGCTGAAGACAGTGTCCATCGGGTACTCGCTGCAGTTTCGCACTAGCCTGACCTTCTAGTTTCATGCTATGAATTTTGTCTGCTTTCTACCAAGGTTTTTAATGTACACTTGTTCGATGCACGTAACATCTTCTCATTCAGATACTTGCTACACCATCAAGTGGTCATGTTTGTCACTACTTCATTCACCCGTAAAATGTCAGTGAACATTTACTCGCTAAAGTTCAGCTTGACTCCAACTATTTCCCTAACAAGCACAAGCCTAAAGGCTCCATGCTTCAACCTCACTTGCAACATTATGCTTTTTGCTTTTGCAGTCATTTGGCTTCAAGTAGCTTCGACTCCTTCTAGTGATGCAATATATATGCTACACACTCGTAACGCATATACGCTTTATTGGTCTCAAAATTCGCTAAGTGCGTGCCGATCGAATTGCAATTTAAATTACTACTTTTTGTTACCAAAAGTAACAAAAAAGCAGTGACCGTATGTCCACGACGGCCAGATTCCTGCTACATTCGCTGACCGCTTTCACTACTCCATATTTCACCCAATCATACCACAGCACTTCAACTTACGTATTTTTGGTCCCCGATGACCTCTACATTCAGACGACATGATTTGCAGCTTCGCCTTCCAGCCACACAAATGTTCACATAATGACAAAATACGCCAACGTTGCGTCCTCCACCACCCCATGTCGGACGCCCGAGTTCCAACTACAAAAAGCGACAAGAAGCGCAGCTTTACCGTAGCACAGAAGCTCAAGGTCGTGGCCATGTGTAAGACGCAGTCCTTGCGATCTGCTGCGCGCCAATTCAACGTCGACCGCAACTGCGTGCGCGCGTGGCGCGACAAAGAAGCAGAACTTCTGGCGCTGCATCCGACGGCCAAACGACGACCAGGCGCTGGACGACGACGACAACGGCGGTCGTCGTCAGTTACTTCTTTTACGTCGTCGTCGTTGTCAATTGTCGCACTAACAGATGGTCAGCGCAATGTAGACAGGATGATATCAGCCAATGAGAATCGAGCAGCCGTGCGCTTGGAGCAGCATACGCACGTTCAGACAACATCAGCAACAACAACGACAGATGGCGATAAGTACGTGCTTGTAGGATTCCAGGGCAAAGAAGGGGCATTCTCTGAAGTAGCAGCAAGGACAGCGTTCGAAGAGCTCCGGTCGACCAATCCAGACGCGTTGATCCACAACGAGTTCATGACAGTCGGATTCCCCCATACATCCGACGTCATGGACGCCGTCGAGCGTAACGTCATGACCTTTGGCGTCCTACCAGTCGAAAACTCGCTCTCGGGCACTTTTCACGGCATTCTCGACCGCCTTGTTGCGTCCCATTTGAAAATCGTAGGGGAAGTCACGTACGTGCAAGAGCTCTGTCTCTGTGCCTTACCCGGCGTCCAGCTGCACGAGATTGAGACGTTGTCGTCGCATCCAGCTGTTCTGGACCATTGTGAGCGCTTTATCTATGCAATGGAACGCTTAAGTGGCAGGATCGTTACTCGAAATGCAGCTTGGGACAGTGCGGGAGCTTGTCAAGACGTGAAGCAGCAGGAGAAGCGCCACGTTGCTGCTATTGCGAGTGAACAGGCAGCTCTTGCTCATGGACTGGTGGTGCTGGAACGAAGTGTAGGCGACGAGCTCAATAATGAGACGAGGTATATGATTTTGGGACGATTGGATGCGTCTCCATTGCCATTGGGAACGACAACCACAACGACAACCACAACCAAGTCGAGTATCGTGGTGGCGGTACCAAATGAACCCCAGGCGCTGTTTAAGATCGTGTCGGCTTTTGCTCTCCGGAATGTGATGATTGTCAAGATTGAGAGTCGTCCAGCAGCGACTGCTGGGCGCCTCTTTTCAGCGCAGACGACGCACTGGGACTATATTTTCTATATCGACTACATGACAAGCCAAGATTTGACGCAGGAAGCGAGATTGCGTGCGAATCTGGAAGAGTTTGCACTGTGGGTCAAAGATTTGGGCACATATGCGAGCAGCAGCGGCAAAACATGCGTCGAACCTCCGCGTTGGACAAGCGTGTTGAACACAATTGCGTGCTGAGGTTGGCACTTGCTACACGAGCTACAGATATTGTTTCTTTGTCAAAGAGACGCGTAAATGTAATTATCGGGGAAGTCGATGCACTATCGAGATAAAACAGCCGAATGATGGCAAGTTTATTGAAGGACGTGTCGTAAAAGCGACTTTTGTGACGTCTGACAACACGATTGAGCTCCTGGTAATTCAGCAGAAGATGCTGTTTGGCCGGCGATGTAAGGTGGTAAAGCCTCGGATGGCTTAGAACTTGTGTAGCTATACATTGACACAACAACGTTCTAAACGTGAAGGAATCGAGACAAACGGCCGTGACCGACGCAGCAGTTTAAAATATGCGACGATTCTACGATTATCACCAACATAGCAGCATGTAGGGTGCGGAAGTTATACTCGTCGATCACAGGAGCATCTACAACGTGCTGGCTTTTCTAATTTTTGAACTGGCACGTGTCTGTTCTTTCTCGGCCCTGTGGAGTAAGCTTCACAGATAAGTAGGGGCCACAACTCAGAAAGGTCAAGAAGATGAACACCCCGGAAACACTCAGTCGCTTCGGCTGCACTACTGGGCCACCCAACGACTGTGTACTAGTTACACCGTGGGCAATTGTGCGACGGGGAACCACATCGACGGCGAGGCTCAGTGCAGGAGCTCTAGTCTTTGGTTTGACTCCAGAGGTCAAGCACAGTGGTAACAACGGCGAAGTACTTTCCACGTTCGTAGCTTGTTCGCAGGCCATCATTTCGGCAGCAGAGCGAATGGAGACTCTCGTGCGAGAGCCTGAAAGCCTGGCTGTGACTGTCGCCTACGACGAGTGTCTGGATATTGTCACGGCGGCGGTGAACTACATGGAAGCGGCTGGATCACAAACGACTGCGAACGAGTACATCGTTGAAATCGATCAAGCTATACGCAGCATCCGCAATGTTTTGCTACCCAGCCCATACGTCCGTCGAGCTCTACAGTTCTGATACGTTGTTCACATCTTTGGTTTACTGTCAAAAGTTCCCAAGTTGCTGTATTATGCATATGTGCTGGAGATAAGTGTAGGCTCAATGAAAAGACATCGTGAAGTGCCAATCTCGTACGAACTGGCATAGTGCACGGAAGCGAGAGTCTATAAACCGTTGAATAGATTTTTGTCATATATGCCTTTGTAAAGTGCCAAGTAAGAGTATTGTGCGTATCTTATCAAACACATAGGCTCCCTTGATCTGTGACGAAATGAGTAAGTGCAGCACCTTGCTCGATTATGCCACAGCTGTTAGCCTGCGGTATGAATAATGCTTCATGCACATTAAATTGCAGCCAACATCAGTCATCAAGTAGTGCGATCTAATAGCGAGTTTTCTTGACTTTCGATTGCAGCGAGTACGAAACTTTTCATTCACACAGACCACCTGCATCCTTGTATTCATCAGCTATAAGCTTTTGCGATGCTAGGCAACGTGTTGATATTTCTACACGCAATTTACAAGTATTATTGTACTGATGATATGCAGCAGTCTAAGTTACAAAAATACGTCTCGAATCATTTACCTTGTGACTCATTTCCCGTATCGTCAAGCTTATTTACTGCACCAAATGCAGAATGACTCATACAATTTATCTCTTCTCCTAGTTGATTTGGTGTACTTCCTTAGCCACACCTCCATCGTTTAACAACGCCTCACTCAAGAGCTTGTTCTTTCGGTCTGGTGGTTGCAAATTAGTAAAGCTATCTTTGTATGATTCCGTAAAGGGCCGAGCTAAACCTTTCAATGATTAAATCGCTTTGGTCAGTACACACATGCACATGCCCTGTCGTACTACCTCCGTGAAGCAGCAATCGTTTACCGTAGCATGCTAAACTTATTTTTTGCCTAGACGAACACGAGATATACAAGGAATTGAATAGTCGTTTGTGACCTGATCGAACCTGACCCTTCAAGTAACAGAGGTGCCTTGACGACCTGTTATCCACACATTACACATGACCGACTTCTGCCTGCTGTGGTGCGCGTTCTGAGGTGAAGGGATCGTTTCACAATTGCTAAGCACTTGTGAACGTAGTGTAGACGCACCACTCAAAATTCTTCTGTAATGAATGAATCACACTGCGAAGTCCGATCACGACAGCTCTATTCGACCACTTGAGATCGATCATCATCAATGCTAACACGAGACATTTGACTTCCAACACCATTTTATTTTAAATTAAGTTGGCAAACGATCTATGCAATGGCAAACATTCGAGCGATCTTTGCTTTGTTGTACGCCGTACGTTATGGCCGGTGTAGTTGGTATCGACTTGTGTTGCCTTTATGAAAATTGATATGGCGTCAAATACATACGAAATTTCAATTTCGGCATGTCTTTACGGTCAAGATGATGCACTGGACGGAGTGGCGTCATAGCATCATGAATGTTTGCTGCACGATCGCGTGCTATGGGTTTGTGATCAATAAGTCTTGGACAAGAACAATTTGAGCGACACAGCAAATGAGCCTCAAGAAAAGCATGGTCTCGTGACCTGCTTCAGACGATATGGAGAGCAGCATTCCTTAAAGCCGAGTGACTGGGTTTTGTAAGGGGAAAAGCGAACCAATCGCAGAAAATAAAATGCACATTCAATTGTGAATTTGTAGGAGATCAACTGTAGCGACTGTCGAAGAAGGTAGTTTACGAAAGAAATTCGACATCATTGAAGATGTTGTGCGATGCGCAATGCATAAGGTCTGCATCCTCATTCTAAATAAATACAGGCGCCAATGTATCCGTGACATTAAATATTGATGGGTTCTCGAGTCAAAGGGGAGTACGGCATTATATTGGATGACAGAACGTAACACACTTATAAACTTGAATGGAATGATTGAAGTCGAGGGAATTCTACCAGAGATCACCGTGGCGTGCTAAACCAAATGAGCCTCTATCTTTAATTCAGAAAGCAGTAGAGCGTGATTTGTATAGATCAAGCGCGTGATAAAGAGCGTACATACTTCGTTAGTGGTCGCGCTGAAAGGACAAAGAAGATTGAAATCGGAATTATGGTGTCGTCGATTGTTCTTTTGAGCGAAAGTAGTCCACGGATCGTCAATCGTAGACTGATCTGTAATTTTATAGCACCCATCCAACCTAAGTATCTTTCTTTGAAAAGATTTTCAGTTTACAAAGTTAAATCTCAGAAGTAAAACGGAGCTTTAGCCTTGGCCTTGATAATACTCGACATGTTAAACTTTACAGTCTGAAGTCGTCAAGTGATATGATGCCGATCCTAACGTGTAGTTCCGCATCCTATGTGGATTCGTGCAGCTGAGTCCCGGTAAGGGAGTTTAAACTCACTGTATGGTGAACGCAGCATTTGTGTCGCCAAGGTGAGAAGGTGGGGCCATGTCGACGATTGCATCACATCTTGGCCCATAAAGTTGAGATGAAGTAGAGGACGGCCCTTAAGCTGAAGCGAATTTGCGTGTAAGAGTAGAACTTGTCGGTATAATTAAGGAATTGGCACATCTTGATCGTATTCAAGAATCCTACCGAAAATTTAATTCACCGTCTACCATATCGACTGATGCACTTCTGTTGCTTTCTGGACGGGAGGGCCTTTTATTGATCTAGCTGCAGAAGTGCAGTGATTATCGACTACGCATCGCAAAAGGTGTCGATGAAGAACAAGATGATAAGTTATGTGCTTTAAACGGAGCTGTTGACAGTATAAATAGAGGCGGAAAAATGAGGATGCCGGTAGTATGACTGTGGTACGGCATCGAAGTGTAATCGTGATTTACATCACCGAAGGGACGGAGCTTATGCTTTTGTAGTGTACATTGATAACGTATTCTGTGGACCTGGAGCCAAGTCAAGTTTGAGCAGGGTTTACATGTGGATACGATATTAGTACATGTATCATTGTAAAAAAAAACTGGAACTACTTGACTACTCAACACGATCATTTTCAAATCTAGGTGGAACATCGTTATCTCACAGAATCCTCAACTTAGTCGAATAGATAGGTGAGTGCATAACACGATCGGCTCTTGTCACATGGCTTCAGCATTGTTGTTCAACTTGTCCGCAACGCTTTAGACATGATTTAACAAAGCAATCGCTAAGGCATAACATCGACCAGGCATCAACAATGCGCGCGCTGCATTGTTGTTCGACAAATTGGAAAGAAAAAAAAACAAATCTGATAGAGCTCCGAGATTCTTAAATTTCAAGTCGATACGCTTACCTTTAGGTCGAAATTAAAGATAGCAATCCTTGCTTTTAGACCGCCTACTTTATGGTGCATGACCAGTCGGTTTGAGCCTGGGCGTTATTGGCATTGAAGCTGAGCAAAGTGGTTCAAAGGGCCACTTTGCTTGGCGCATACTTTTAGTCCAAATGGCAAGCTTGTCGGAAATTAAAGTGGCGCCTCGTGCAATGTGACGCGCTTTTGACAGACAGAGGCACAAAACCGGTCAGTTGTAATTTTAAAGTGCTCCTTCCAGTATACCAATACTTGTTTGGCATGTTCAAGTCGGATCAAAGGGCTTACAATGGCTAAACGCGAACGCACGTAGCAGTGGTGGTGGCGGTGAGCAGAGCTACAATATTGCTAGCATCAAATGGTGAAAATAATTTGTCATCGCTGAGCACCGTAGATGTCAAACAGTGCGTGTACGACAAGTGTACACGAGAAATCCATTGAGATGACACACATCATACGAAGAACTGTCGGGGTGATGTACGCGCACTTTTAAATGACACTGACGCAGTGCAAATTCTTCAACAATGCCAGAAGCGGGTAAGTGGTATACTATAGGGAGGACACAATTGGTTGCAAGCTACTATCCAGAAACGATACGGTCGGGTTTGTGACTGAATTGCGTGTGCCACAAGAAACCGAGATGACGACTGTAATGTTTGAACTGGACGTGTTTGCTGTGTTGGGTAACTATGGTACAAACGAAGACTTGTATCGAAGTATTGCAGGATCTTGACAACCAGGCCATCTCAAGTGTACGTCGACGAATTTACTGGCGCAAACCTTCGTACACGGGTGCTGTTTACTGTCGACAATCATGGTCGATTTACCTGCTTAAGCAATCGTCAATGACTTGAGCGAGTTATCCTTGGTATATGTCAAATGCAATGCCGCTCACTTGTTACGAATTGAGATCCAGCCGAAGTATATTGCTAAATTCCATGGGTTTGCCTTCGAGTAATGTAGACCGCCAAACAGAAGACGCTATGTTATGTTTTAGATATCAGGAGCTGGGGACAACTCTGAGCATACGGCCAAGAGTCGCGTCTCTAGTGGTGAAGGACAGCTAAAAACTCACAGGACTTCTTAATACAAAACTTGACTATCTTGGCAATCACATGTAATTCCGTTGCAGGATGAGCCAGGTCTAACGGGCACGAGCTAAGAGTCAAATCGACTACTTTACTACCTGCGTGGGGCGGTGAAATGTGCGTAGGACAGCTCGGATGCTCTGCCGAACATAAAGCACATAACCACTAGCTTTGGGGTCATTTTAGGGTCAGCACGGGCACCCTGCTAATGTTTATTACAGCTTGGATTGGCCCAACGTATACGTGCAGTGGATAAAATGCACGATGCGTGGAGTAAGGCCGACATACTTTCTCGATCACTTTGTCCCATCGTGTAGTGCAGTCAAGCGCCCATGGCGTAAAGAGGAGTAAAAATACTGCTACTATCGATTCCACATTAACATTCACCCGTCGATGCACTGGTGAGGCGCATAATATAGTAGCTAGTATAGCGCTTATCATGTCTATCTGTGTGTGGCTCCAGCACGGAGAAACTTGTAACGGACACCAACACGTTCGGATGGTTCATCATGAGGTTGACCGGCTAAATCATTACATGCGTAAGGTTGGTAACAAGTGTATTATCTTCAACTCAACTTGTTGTCGTAGGCTACTTAGTAACCAGCTAGGGGAAAACCTACGTACCAGTATAGACAAATGTATCTAAGCCGTGTGCTCGGCCGTATAGTTGTAGTAGATTCGGGTTTCAAACTCGCCGTCGCAGTATGGGAACTCGACGTCATCGTGCGAATTGGAGAAAAGAGCCTTGCCGGTCGTGTACGTGACGTAGCACCCGAGGGTAAAACAAACCACCAGGACGATACCTGCAGCTACCTTCTCGTACACCGGGACGCGGTCCCAGGCTTTGATGAGGTAAAAGATGATTGGAAGTAGGATGCAGTTCGTCGTGATGCACGAAGCACCTACGAAATCGGCAAACTCGGAGAAATGGTCCTTGAAGATAATGGCGAGACCTACGAGGATCGCAACGATCACCATCCGGAGTACAATGTACTTGGTGACATTGGAGCCAGTGTACTCAGCAGCTTCCTCCTCTTCGTTGTCCTTATGCACACGTTCCGAGTCGGCTACGGACACGTAAGACATCTTAGAACGGATCGGTTGCGCCAATGAATGACGTTCCGAGACGTCGGCATTAGCCAACTGCATATCAAGGGGGGTTCCGCTCTCCTCGAAATCAAAGCCATTGTCGATGTCCTCCAGTCCGCCCTTGTGCATACCCAAGAACAACCGCTCACAGATGTAGAAGGCCGGATTCAAAATGACAGAAAACGCGATTGTCACGTGAAGTTGCATGAACAGGTAAGCGAGCACGACGGTGCCCCAGTTCGGTGCGAATCCGAGCGACGTCAAGCCAGTCTTACTGTCCGGGTAAATCGTAAAGAGCAGGTTGCCAGAGATCTGGCAACCCACAGCTGAGTACGCCGTACTCGAGAGCACTACGAACAAGATCGACACAAATCCAACCGTCACACCCACAACTCGAGGCATGCGAGCAGGATCGCTGTGTTGACGCTGCAAGTCTGGAATGACGATCCCAGCACCGTAAGCAAGCGTGAGGTTGCCGAAGACGCCCACGACTTGGGAGAAATTGAGCTCCGGGAATGGCACACTAGGGTGTCCTCGCATCCCGTGCATCACGACTGCGACACCAATTATGTCAGCAACGATCGTGCCCAAGCAGCCAGCAAATGCGGCAGCTGAGCCCTCCTTCAGCGTTGGCACGAGACATACTGGTAGAACCATTAAGGCCATGAAAATGGTCCATGTCGTCTGACTGAACGCGTCTACGAAGAGACCATCAAGCAATTGACCGCCAAGCACGAGAAAAACGCACGGGATGAGCAGACACGAGCCCATCTGCGAGATGATGCACAGCCAGCGGCCAGTAGCGCCCATACTCCACTGACCAAGGTCTCCGAACGTCTTGACGGACTTTGGGGCGAGCAAAATGACCTTGGACATTGTTATGGAGGAGTAAATGTTGGCAAATGCCATGAACGCCATGGCGATGACAGCGATCGTTGGTCCGGCGCGAGCAAAGTTGCCGGGCATGCCAAGCGTCCCGATGCCGTAGATACAGCAGAAGAGGTTGAACGCTGACTTGCAGTCCTCACCAGTGAGAATAGGTCCTTCTTTCGACGTACCAAACATCGTGAAGGGTTGCGACTCTTGTCAAGAAAAACAAATGAGCTAAGGAACTAGTGGTGGTGACTGTGTTGGAGACGGCAAAAGTGAAAGTGAACGAACTAGAGCCGAGGTGGTGCTGCGTTGCGACTTGCATCGACGTTGAGACAGAACACAATGATAGTCCACCTCTTGTCAAACCAGCTGAAATTCTCGCATGCAGGTGGAACAGGAGCATTTTACCTGCATCGATTTGCAGTCCAAACGGCTGGTCAAGGAATTGTGGACAAGCCTGGATACATTGGTACACCTGTATACTTTTTATGCGGGGACTTGACGTAGATCAACACGATGGATCTTGCCTACACCCATCGATTAAAAGAAAGGCTGACTTCTTAGTGCCATCAAGTGATAGAAACGTGTGGCAACCGATAGGCGACGTCAAAAGATGCTCTCGCATATAAGACGTGTCTTCATTGCCTTGAGAAGGGCGACATGAAGTTGAAGCTGCATGTTGCAAACAGACGAAGTCGTTTTGGCGTTGAGCAAATCCCCATGAACATCTGGAAACCGACTGCAGATTACGCTGGCCACGCATCCTTTCTACCAGCCCAAGTTCTTCAATATGTATCATGCCGTAGCATGTAGCGCAAAAGCACTAAACCTACTACCGCAAGTGCCTTGGCTAAATAGTTATAAGAACCAAGGAGGTGCTCTTTTAGGGACATATTTATCGTGAGCACAGCTTTTACAGCTCGTTTTTATGTCTGCTGCGACAGCGCGGAACTGTTTGATAGGCCGTAGCTGGAAGACAGTGCCGTTGGGTAATGGCAGCTGGCTCCAGAACATCATTACCATTAGAGCATCGTCAACAGCCGGTGATACCCTTTGGTAAATACGTGGCTCTTCGAAAACGTGTTCGGTTTTAGCTAAAATTTAGTAGTGACCATATGGTATAAACCATGCCACCACTGGCTCAGCTGTAGTATCTGCACGTTTGGATTACAAATAAACTACTAGTGAAAACATCTGCTACAAAATACTGGATTCTTGAGAAGGCGATGGCTGTTTTGCGACTAGTGTGGTGCCACGATGTATCGCAAAGATGGGATGTGTAGATACACGAAGCTTACAATGACGGGCCTCCGAGAGCCACACCCGTGTAAAGCCAAGGAATCCATTAACAGCGACTGAACTGAACATCATGGTCTAGCTGTTCTTGCGATGCACTAAGGCAGCCACGATTTTCGGTCACGATTCTACTACACCTACACCTGTCCCAGGAACTGGACGGATGTTCAAGCAGACTCTGTTATTATGTGCACAAGCAGACACGACCGTAATTATTGAAATCATATGTGTTGTGTGATGACCAAATGCGACTTGAAAGTCTTCGACTCGAGGTACTGCACTCGAGCGCACCCGTCATCAGCCAACTCCTTCAAAACTGATTGACTGCTTCTTGAGTCAACTGCACTTTAATAAGGTGAGATCACGCTGGGAAAGTTAGCGAGCAGCACACGGTTCTAGATTTTTAGTGATACTGTCCGTAAGGATGCTGAATAGCATTTCAGAAACGCAACCCGGTTGTATTTTTACGCTCTGTCACAACGGACGCGCATTGTTTGCCAGGTGGACCATAAAAATAGCGGGTGACGGTCCGGTATAACTGCGTCTCTGGTAGTAATGCGTGCATAACATTTCATGTACGGTTTCCATGATGCAAAGGTCCATACGTTGAAATACATCGTAGTGTTAGGATTGTCTCTGCTTGTTGGCGGCAAAGCGCGACAACCTTTCGCATCACGGCGACAATGTCCCTGATGAATGCATTCATGAATCTGATGGGCTTTATGTCACACAGAGAGGACCACGTCACACTATCGCCAGCAACGGATGACAATGTTCTTCGTGAGACTTCAGTACCGGGTCGACTTTCTTTGTATGATGATAGAACTCTCGATTGAAACAAGAAGCTGACAGAAAGTGACATGACTGATCTTACGATGCTTTGACGGACAAGTGACTGATCAAGTTTTTGTATTTGATAGTACTTCGTGTTGCTGATAGTTGGTTAATGGATATCAAGCGTGATGAACGCTGTGCAAAACACTTCGTCGCGGACTCAGGGTAGTATCGGTTCACAAGCTAACCAGCATTCGCTACAGCTTTGGATGCAACACGAGTTGTACACATCACCAATAGTCATAAGTTGGCGTTCTGCTTTACCTCGCTATGCACAAGGCTAGCCTACCTTGAATGTGGACATGATGGTTACCGCACAGCAGATGCGTCTGTCATTTTTGGCACTCTAGTTGCATAAGCGCGACGGGTTATTTGCTGTGTTGATATTTTGCACATGGACTTCGTTTACGCCAAATGAAAGCAGTCGATAAATACGGTAGCAAAGGCGTAGTGTTTTCAATGCCACAAACTTGGGGAATAAGTAATTGAAGCTGACTTTATTTTATTGCTCCGATTCTTCGCCGCGAGCACAAACGCTGAATGGGAAATGCTTTGTGAGGCTTATACATAGATAGAGGAGCAAGATCGTAAGATCGCATTTGCTATGCGTAATCGAGTCCAGTGAGCTGATTCAGAATTTGAATTAAGTAATAAGATAGGGGAGCAAGCTCCAGAGTTAGCCCTTTGATATATGTAAGAGCACCTCCACCGCACCACTTGATATTATCTCCAAAATAGAGTGGATTTCGAGTGGATGACGCGATTTAAAATCTCATCTGGCTAAATTCCACACCGGTGGCTCACCACTTTAAAAGTCCCACACTCTGTAATTCGAGCACTTATCAAAAAGCGCACTCTTGCTGGTAACTTGTGCTCCCGCGTCAACAATAGTTCTTCGCTTCAATAATACATCTGAAACTGTATATAATGTTATGATCTTGATATGCTGTAGATGAGACCCTGAAAGCGCCTTTTAATCCTGGATGACGATGACGACGAGCTGGTGGTCTCCACTATTTTGGCCTTCACCGTGTCTGTACCGCGTTCAATACGCAGCGGCTCAACTTCAGGTAGAAGTGCCAATATTAACCGTAACCTCGTGGATGGACATCAACGTATAATGCTCGATTTTTTTGACGCGAGCCCAGTGTACCCGAGTCATCTCTTTCGCCGTCGGTTTCGAATGCAGCGGTATCTATTCCTCCGTATTGTACATTCTGTGGAACAACACGACCAATATACTCAGCAACGCCCAGTACGTGACTGTCTGTGCTTTGTATTCTGATCGAACTATGTTGTATATCTAAAGTAGTATTTTTATGTGACATATAGGACGCAGTGGGTAAACTAGGACTGTCTTCTATTCAAAAAATCACTGTAGCTATTCGTCTACTATCATATGGTTTATCGGCTGACTCGGTCGACGAGTACGTGCGTACAGGAGAAAGCATAGCACTTCCGCTGTGTGGGAAGTCTTCGGCGAGGAACACCTCAGTCAGCCCAACGCACAGGACGTTGAACGCCTACTTCAAGTTGGAGGGACATGAGGTTGGTCAGGAATACTTGATCAGTTGGATTGCATGCACGGGCAATGGAAAAATTGTCCAACATCCTGGCCGGTCAATATCAAGGCAAGGAAAGATCGCCAACAATTTTCCTCGAGGCCGTAGCGTCATCTGACCTCTGATTTTGGCACGCCCGGCGCTTGCAATGGTATCAATGTTCTCGATCGATCGCCGCTGTACGACAACATCGTTAAAGATATAGCTCCAATAGCTCGATATACAATCAATAGCCACGATTACGCGCAAGGATACTACCTCGCAGACGGCATATATTCACAATACAATCGTCCAAACGATAAGTAAACCACAAGACGCACGACGTAAGCACTTTTCCCGCATGCAAGAGCAGCTCGCAAGGACGTCGAGCGCGCTTTAGGTGTTTTACTATCTCGATTTGCTATTGTTCGATTGCCATGCCGTCTTTGGGCCACGGGTATAATAAAAGTGATCATGAAAGCAGCAGTACGTATTCAAATATATTCAGCTGTATGCCCAAGCAAATGTGCTAAACTTAAATCTCTGCACAGATTATTCGCCAAAACATAATCATTGAAGATGAGCGAGAGCTCAGCGAGCCGCAAGATTATGATAAGTTTCCTGGTGTCAATGAAGAAGCAGGATCCACAGAACATCGGCCGGTTGAATTGGCAGCCATGATTCAACGCTTGCGAGGAATTCGCGATAAAGAAGTACATTACCCGCTACGCGAAGACCTTATGCAACACCTGTGGCAGCGAAAAGGGGATGAGAATGACGATGGCGATTCGAGATAGATATAAGCAGATTAAAGTAGCTAAATGTGAGAAACAGATTCTGGGAAAAGAATCGTCGCCGCATCCTTACGAACTTTTGCCAGCGCCATCGCCTGGTTCAAGCGGAATTATTCCTTTGCTTATTCGGTAATATCGTTGGTGCGCATAGCTATGAGATCGATCTCGTTGCTCTCTTAAATAGCTTTACCTTTTTGCTCAGTCACTTCCAGCAGTTTTTCGGTGGCCTTTACTTGGCGTCGAGAAAGGGCATCCTGAGTCAGGTTCTTCTTTACTCGTTTGCGTCCTTCTGGGAGGACTGCAGTGTCTTGCGAAGGTGTCATGTCTCCAACTGGACTACTTGGAGGCTCAGAACACGACTCAATTTTTCCACTTGATGGTGAATTTGATCGTGGAGATAATAAGGCCCCTTCTTTTAATCGCCTTAAATGCTCGTTGAATTTTGTAGCGTGCCCTAGGATGGTCCATGGACCATAGAGCTTGATGTCCTCACCCAGATTACTCTTTCAGTTATCACTTGCACTCGCTGTCCCTTCCTTGTAGAGCTGTCAGGCGTCGCGGACGTGATCCTCAAAGGTAGATCCACTTTTTTTTACTCTTTCAATCTGCGCAAAGCACCCAACAAGCTTCCCGACAGCTTTTTGCAATGTGCTTCATCTTAGATCAAACCGGAAACACAACATACGTCAGGCACCAGACCATTGGTTGTCAAAATCAAAACAAAAATAATTATTCACTTGTTTTGGATGCTCCTGGAGCTCCGAACTTCCATCGAGATTGCTCGCGATAGAAATTGAACCTCGATACGGGTCCACAACGTGTCATTTGTTTGATCTGTCCCGTAGAGGGCTCTTTGGGAGACATGAAGCCATGAATTTGCCAGCTGATCTTCTTCAGCGCCGCTCCAGTTCTTGCCGCGCCTGCCACCAGTAGCCAACGCAGATTGGTGAACATTCGGCGAGATCGCATGATCGTATGAAGATGGCAGGCTTTCGGAGTCCATGGGGGACTGCCTGCAATGTTATCGGAATAGTTGTGTACGTTTTGAGCAAGGTTTGGAGTGTCTCCAAATTTAGAGTGATAGGCCGAAAAATTGGAGTGTTCTCTAAAATTGAGATATTATAAAGTGGTGCGATGGGGACTCAAACACTTCAAATTCACTTCAAAATAGAGATGTAACACCAGATGAATTGACCCGGTGGAGATACTCTAAGGGAAAGGTTAGAAGGACCGTTCGGAAGTAGGTCATTGTACCGGTGATTTGTTTTGGGCAATCAAAATATGAAATAAAATTAATATGCTATACCTAATCTAAATATGATGATATCATCGTAATTTTAACATACCCTGCCCTTATTCTATTTTTATGATCGCATTTGTGGTAATTGCGATTGCTGATTGGTGATGATGAGCTATAACATCCTTGGTAATGGAGGAGAGGTAGAGCAGCGATTTAACACACTCATTAGTAGCGTATTAATTGTGTTTCCGTTGAAGTGGTAACATTCTTGCGGAGCACACATCACTTGTTTGAGGCGTACATATTCATACCAGTTAAAATTTTGTGTGTCGTGTTGCTTTTCTACTCAGAAGAACGCCTGTGAGAATCATCGCAATCAAATATTTTGCCTATTTGTTCGGCATCCCTTGGCGTTGGCTGCCTAAAGATGGCAACATCTATCGTGCGACGCATCGACTTATGAACGGTTGGACCAGACCTGACGCAACACTCTTCACTCACCTATTTTATCCACCATTACAAGTCTATCTTGATCGAGAAGGGGCGATAGTTCGCTCCTGGAAAAAGTTGACCTGCGGTACAAGGTTACACTTATACCCCAAAGCCTCCACGAGTACCGTCGTGTGAGTACCGCAGTGTAAGTAGAGATTTGCTTCAAGTTTCGTTCGTCATAGACTGTAATCAGCACGGCGCTTATGTTCTCCCACCTGTATTGCGTTGATCACTCGATGTCGAAATGTCCAATCTACCTCCTCTTCTTCATCTCTTCGGCGATTTAGTGGAAAATGATTCGGTTTTCTTACAGCGTAGTGTACTTCTTCGAGGCTCAAATTATAATCCAAGGTAGTTCGTCGAGCGTTGCCATTTGCTCTTCTTCATCGTCCTCCTCACGCTCGACCTCCGCCGCGTGTGTTTCACTAACATGCCCAGAGTGAAACACGCGATCTTCCTCCTGTTACTTGGATAATCTTCCAATATAGTTCCCGGTTCTTTCTAACTCTTCATTTATCCGTTTTTCATCCATCCCGAAGTCGTCGAAAGCGATTGATCCTTTCACCTTCGCGTCTGCATCGGATTTTATCGTACTTCCTTGGTTGGCTCTGCGTGTGGAGATCTTCCAGCTTTCACCGGGATCCCGTCGCTTGCTTGCGCTGAATGGATGACCCTATTGCTCTCACTTGGTTGATTGCTTGGTACCTGTTAACAACGCACACCCTATAAATCTTGGGTAGTGGAGCCATTTGTGGTCTTGTAGTCCTTTAAATCTGTGTTGATGTCTCATCAACGCACAAACACGTCAATCACCAAGCTAGATCGGTGGAATGGGCTAGTACTTTGGACAAAATTTCTTTGCTTCTATCCCTCTCGTATTTAGTCGTAGCTTTTGCCTAACCAATACCTCGCAACAAAATCCTATAGAAGACCGCCTGTTCTCAGCAGCTTCTTAACCTCACCCTCCTGTGACCTCACATAACTTGTGGACGCAGAAGTGCACGCGTGTTTACATGTCAGTGGGGTACATACAACTAGAAGAATTACGCTGCCTTCAGCTGAGGCCCACCGGCTCTTCACTTAGACAATCCTTAAAATGGTGCCTTCTACTCAGGCTCCCCAGCTCATCGCCTGACGAGACTCAAACTGGTCCTTTTAAGTAAATTTTACGGGCTCGACATCGACAAGGCTCTTTCTTTCGCTGGTACCAAGCGTTTCTCAACCCGGGCATTCTCAATCTCTTGTCGCTACCAGTACAAACCTCTACGGGATACTCCTCTTGAAGTTAGACGGCAGGCATTGTTTAGCCTGCTTAGGACCTACCGGAAAAAGTGTATGCGTGTCTTGGGCTCGGAAGAATTCTGCACCTAATTCGTTTATCTCTAGTACCATATTGCAGAGCCTCCTTTAGTTGACTAACTTTCCTTCTCCTATTTTACTATACATGCTTCAAATAAATCGTATTCGGATTTTCTATCACCCTCAGCTAGTCACGCGCGCTGGTGGCCCGGGATTTACCGACCTAAACTTCGTTGACTATAGCTTGGAAGACCTGAGAATTGGTGACATAAGATTTTTCGACTCAATCGTTTTGCCGTCTTCCTATTTTGCTTGCTGTTACTCATTCTTATTACCTTATATGATTATCGTACACCACAAGTGAAACCCGCCGTAACGACAAGCACACATAGTGCGGAAGGTTTACAACACGAAAACGGAGTACCCCCTTCGATAGTCGGTCGTCTGGGCACCATAGGAGAGTCGGGATCATGTCAAGAACTGAGCGATCATCACCACACAACAGTTACACGAGGTTAAAACATAATTGAGTCACACGTAATCGAAATTCATCTCCGTTTTTGATTGTATGGACGCTTGCATTAATTTAAGGTCTCATAAATCATGGCGAACACCACTCCACAACACTGGTACTATATCCTACATACCATAAGGTAGCACACACTTAGCTCTGTTAAAATGTTTGATTATTAATCAAACTGGGCTAAATAAACGTTTGAAGTCTGCTAGGTGCTCTGTATTTCAGCTGTAACGATTCGTCTAATGCATCCTTAGACGTGTAGGAGCGGCTGATATTTCCAATCTAAAATGAATTAATTTGATATCGGTATTCACAAAGGAGTTGCGCGGCCGAAGGCTAAAATGCGACTGGCACGGTCCCGTAAGCCAAGTCTCCTTTAGCTTGTGTTCCTCGTTGCTACAGCTTTCACAAAATGTAATTACGTCTATACGATAGATGAATGTGTAATTAATTTAAGACCATGGGTCCATGATGTCCATGTCAATCAGCTTATAATTGTTTGCCACGCGTTTACGCAACACTGTAAGCCTGAAGTTATCATGGAAATGCTGAAGACTCTAAATCGGCTAGGCATTATCAGATAGCTCGAGATATTTTTTTTGAAACTAGATGCTGAAATACATCTACTCGAACTACCGAATCTTGTACATTAGTCGGTAAACTATTCATCAGAACTAAGCTAAGAGAAAAGTCTCTGTCTGGACTGTTATAACTCTTGTCACCTCCGTACAATAACAGTCCAAGACAGGGACTTTGCTTTGACTTTCAATGGTGCTGGATACTTTAAGGCCAATCAAAATGGTATAAAAGAGCATACGATAATAGCCTGGATGGAAGCTAACCGAAACCAACGTGAAGTCTTCCACAGCTTGAAGCCTCGTTGACAGACTGACGGAAAAAGAATACGCAAGTTGCAATAAATGATAAAGGCAGAACGATTTTAATATATTTAAGTCGGAGCTAAGGATTACGAACAAGTAACTCAAGCTCATATAACAGGCGGTGGTGTTGATGAATAGCTACAATGATGCCGATATAATAGCGGCTTTTGCAGATAATGAGCATTGATAAGTCCTCTAATTTAATAAATGTGCTTTAGCAAGTGTACACAAGGTTCCATTTAAGATGACACGAAACATGATACAGAAACACTGATGCTGCCATTTTTTGCCACACTTAAGTACTACGTAAATGGCATGATTGGCAAGATTTATATTATATGAAGCGTGAAGTATTTTCCAAGCTGTTTTCCTGAAGCATATACAGTCAGGTTGTGCTGAATAGCCCGCTCAGAGATGCAACTGTCGCGATATTAATCTGGTCATGGTTAATTTACTGAGTGTATTCAAATATGATAATCTTCCTTCCGGTCAAACGTTTACAAGTCTGTGGTAACCATGCCGTCTCGAATTAAGGTCAACGATCTTGCTAGCTCAAACCTTCTTAAGTGATTGCTGTTTACCTTTTTCCAATCACTCAACTATAAATATGCGTAAGCAGCCGTCCCATACAAAGCAAACTAACCACATATTCAAGTACCAAATCCCTAGCTTCGTACTATGTAACAGCGAATGCCTAATAGACCCCCACCTGGGACACGGATTGGCGCTTGTGATGACCCGCATCTGATAGATGGACTGTGAGAAGGTCCCAGCAAGCTCGGTGATTTTAAGATACGATATAATTATGTGATGGCTAATTTCCGGTTAAGTGGTGTTGTGTCTAAAACGATTGATATATTTGCACAGGTTATCACAACAAGTTTACATAAACGTAACAAAGTAACTTCTTTAATTTGGTTTTATATCCTACGCGTACAGGTGTAACTAAGTACGAATAGTTCAGGTGATGACGTTTCGGCCATCATTTAGTGTAAATACTCGGCTTTTCATATTAATTTTATACCTTTAGCATATATTACTTAAGTAAAATAAATAAATGTTAATATATTTTGACAAAAGTTCACCTCACATTTTGATTGAGAGAAAATTCAACGAGGCAAATGATAAACGGCCGGATTTATTTTTATTCGGCTGGGTCATTCTGATTCGTCATCAAAAGTTGTTCGAAAAATACGCCCAGTTTCGTCGGGAGTAGATTCCAAATACTCAATTCACCATTACTGTTTATTCACTTGCCCGTGCAAAATAGCACGACGCGCACGCATTGAAGAAGCGACGAAGTCTGGCTTATCTCCACGCTGTTCACATCGACCACATTGTGTCACACAATAAGGATGTAATCAGGGACTGATTGCCGCTGTTTGCGACACCAAAATTATTCGTTTATCTCTCTATCGAATACATAATCATCTACGGATCTATCACTCACGTACACTAATCTACGGCGCGTCAAGTAAGCGGCCTTAATTATTATCCTTCGTAAACGACCGAGTACTGTATCGCCAATTGTTCACCCAGAAACCATTTTCTTTTAACGTATGTTAGATCACTACTCCGTCGAATCCAGCTACTTATCAAACCCGCGCACATTTTACGATTTTCTAGTATATCGGAAGCGGACAGTACGTCTCATTTATGGCGTGTGCACATATATCACACTCAGCACTCCAGCACTTGGACCATTAGGTCCTCCTGACGTCGAAAGCGCCACAGCAGCTACATCATGAAAATAGCCACGTATCTGACTATTGTATGAGATTAAATGTTCATACGCACCGGCTTGATCCAGTACTCCATCTCTTTAGCTGTACTTGCTGATCAAAACTTCTTTGGTGCAGGCGTCACGACCTCGATACAATTGGCCTTGATGTTCAAATTTCCCTTCCAGAGGACGTAATCCGGTGAAAGACCAAGCTCGCCTTTTATGACCTCCATGTCATCCTCTCCGAAATGAAGGAATCACCACCTAGCTTGTAATTCGACAGATACCTTTCTACCAGTACGAATAAGCGCGTCTTCCAATTGGCAACGCGGGCATACAGAGCACCGCCCAGTTCATGAAAAACACATTTTCACTCGAGACAAAGTTGTTTGTGCCATCTTCATATAGACACGATGAGGAGGATGCGACACGTCCAAGTGTATCGCAGACGGCAGCGGTAACAAGGCCGCACTTACGGTTCTCCCAGAATGGATTATTTTGCGCGTACTATAAAACGCAACTGTGTTGTTGTTGTTCATAGGATTGGAGTTCTGCCAGGAAGTAAAGAATGTAGTAGGGTTTTTGCCGCGAATTGCACTGACATCTTCATTTTGATCTTTGCACGAGCAAGTGAGTAAAAATTAATGGTGATTTAAGTATTTGGGATATACTCCTGACGAAATTGGGCGTATTTCTGAACTACTTCTGGTAACGAATCAGAATGACCCAGCCGAATAAAAAATGATTTCAGCCGTTTAGCATTTGCCCTCAACGAACCGAGAGGTATTAGTTATGAGCGCATTGTGCTGCAAATTCTTTGAATAGGTTGATTATGTGAGCTAGGTTATTCTATTATCCGTAATCAGCGTTTTAAATTAAGCTTTTAACTCTATTATTATTTGCTTTATTTTATTTTATTTTGAGTGGCTTTGTATGATGTGTGTCTTTTTATACTTATGCGTGTTGTATCTCTGATGCAGAAACAACATCATAGATAAAACTACAGTTGGAAACGTAAAGTGCATGTTACAAACATTTGGTATGCCTTGGCACTCACCCGTAATGGCCGTCGCGAACGAGCCAATGTTCTCACAAGATAAACGCTAAATCCAAGAGGGCTCCATGCGTTCCCTTGGATAGGAAACAACCGTTCCAATCTGATGACTGCTGGATAATTCATTTACGATAAATTCAAATTTTCTAGCAACCTATACTTACTGTAGTACAACTCCGGGAACCTGAGACCACCGAGCTCGGCCTTTTTTGTTGAAGATCTAGTCCCCGACAAAAAATATCCGGGTGAATTGGCCTGTCTGTCCACAGGGTTTTCAGATAAACGCCTGTGGTGTATCACATTGGCCACGCATAATCTAGCACCTCTTAAAACGTATCTAGCGAAAGAGCGCTGGATGCAAAGCCTTCAGCCATAGAGAGAAAAGGATGGTCGAATGAATAATTTGGTTGATCACATAGTTAAAGGAAGAAAAGGTTGTACAAGCTTATGGTCATATTTACCACTTCTTCACGACATATGCGTAAGCTATGAGTCAAACTGTCCACTACATCACCTTGCTTAAGGAAGGTGAGGTGACATGGACGGATAACAACTCGGGTTCTTAGCGGAAATCGAAGCTTCTGACAAAAAGCCTAAGATTGTTCATGTTAGGCGCGTGTACATCGCTTATATCTGGAAAAGCTTGGCTTGGCCTACCCTATGCTTGTAGTGTTCTAAATGCACCCTGTATAAAAGGAGACCAATATAATTAGCAGCATCTACTTACATTTCTTCTCTGCGCTTAAGTGTCCAGGAGGTATACATAATTAACTTGCTTGATGTTACAGTGAATACCTAACACGTTGGGCGCGTGGATGCACTGTTACAACCCTCGAAAATATTGGGTTTTGTCGGCGAACATACCATCTTATATCACCCTTTAATGTCCAATTGTTCAACTATGGTATTTTATTTGGCTGGGTACACAATTACTACACGAAATTCAGACTCATTTTTTATCTCGGACAATAAATATTGACAGTGGTGAAGAGGTGAAGCAGGCTAAAAGGTACTCAAACAGAGATACTTTGATTAGGCACTTCGAGCACAAATAGTAATGTACTGATGCAACGACTAGGTCGTCAAACTCATTTGCAATATCTGCACTATTTAAATCATCGGACGAATTTCCGTCAGCGCTCCCCACCCACACTAAATAAGAATCCGCGTAACGCGTCATTCAGTGCAATGTGCCAGTCGCGATAGTCAATTGAAAACCCAGCAGAAGTAATAGATCTCCGCACAACGTCATTGGGGACAAATTTCCACGAATTAATGACCCAGTTCACCATCACCTCCTCGCACGGAGGGAGCGTACTGCTGCCCTTGGTGTACTGCTTCCGATCAGATTACTTTATTCTCTAGTCACGCCTGAGAGACATAACAAAGACGAATATAATATTCTGATACCTGCAGGTGCTGCGTCGGCCGTCCAAGGAATTTATTATCTCGACCTTCTTGCTGATGCCTTTTCATGACTTTCTTCTTATGTGCGCTCGCATCGAGTCCTGAACGAGCCTTCTGCCTCCATAGAAGTCTAAATTAGCTGGAGCATCAGGTCAATCCACAGAAAAAAGCTCGCTATTCATCCACACTAGCTTATATATGACACGTATGACACGTCGGTCTCAAAAAACAAGTTTTCACACCTAATCTAGATCAGGAGGGGTGTCAGCTTTGTTATGTGGATATGACGGTGAGCTCAACAGTGAATCGTTTCGATGTAAACCCCGTAGAGCGCAAGCCAAGATAAATAGAGCCTATGATAAATCACAGTATCACATCGCGGTTCTTCAAAGAATACCGCGTCTCGTCCATGAAAAGCGTGCTGCTGAGCTTGAGCACGCTTTTCTTGGATGATAGTTAAAAGAGGAAGCGAACTGCACGCGCAGTGTATTTGTCGTCACTCAATACGGTGAGGTTTGTTGTCTGTCAGAGCGAGAGGCCATAGCGATCCTTTAAGCGAGCCAAAGGCTCGTCAGGTGCGCTGAAATAATTGTCGTCTAGCTCTGCCCAATCTATATCGTGTGCCTATATTTGGATTCAGTGAAGATAAACTTTTCTTCGCTCTCAGACCAGTCAGTATATATTCAAACAAGACATCTTCGACTGCAGCTATCCGTGAGTGTCCGTCACCACCTTTCATACGCGGCTGCAGCGCCGCAGAGTTCGTGATGGCAGTAGCGATCCGGGGCATTAGATGGAAATCTGATCATCTGATACTTTTCGCCTTTCACCTTTCATCTTCGATTCGCTTGTAATTGCTGAAAGAGGCGCGTAGAAACCCGACCTCGGGGACATTCGATCCACTAGATGACTTCCCGCTTCTCAGTGTTGGTCTTGGAAACGATCTTGGGGGCCATGGTAGGCACTGTGCTTGAGGATGGATTGCTGCAGGCCGAGTGTGATGAAAATGATAGGAAGCGAATAAAAGGGAATGGTGTGGGCTTTTCGCGCACCGCTACCAAGCATTGAGTGAGGCACAGACTGGCTGAAAAATGCTCTTTTGCCAAAAATGGACGGCATACGAATGGGCACGGTATCAGACTGTTTTGTGTACCGTATTATACGGCTTAGGTGTTGTGTAACCATATGGTTTGTAATAATCGGCAAGTTCGTATCCTGGAAAAATAAAAATGTACCTGACGATAAGAAAATAGCCGTCATCTCTTTCATTGATTAAATGATTGGCTTTGAAGGCCTCTAAAATGGTCGGTGGAATTTCTTTTTTATGCTGCACGACCTCTAGTTGCGTTCAGGCGCTATAACACACCCATCTTCCTATACCGCCTGTTGTGCAATTATTTGAAGGTTGTAGTCGAGCCATTCAAAAAAGTTTTAATGTGTTATTGATGGTAGCTTGATTACGTAGTGATAGAGTATAAGTAAAAGTAACCTGTACATTGTAAACGATTATCTACACCTACATCAACAGTTTAATGTTTAGAGCTGTATTGACAGCATCAAGTAAATGATCGAATGGAGTCATATCGTCGATACATCGCACTGCTGGAGGTGCTGCAAGCGCTGTTTGTACTTCTGCTACTAAAAGGTAGGTCCTTATGGTGTGCCCTTGTTGTCCACACTGTCGACGTTGCGCAGATCTACATCCATTTCTATATGTTTGAAGAGAGATAAGATACGATGAGTATAGCCTGTTGGGCGCCTGCGCGTCCTTACCAGCACAGGATCACGGATGGCACCATCTGGAGCAGCGATACACGATCGTGTATGATCCTTTTTGATCTTCGTCAGCATTAGCATACCTCTCCCGAAGTCCTTTTAATACCGTATCGTAATCGACAAAATCTTATCTAACTGTTTCGTTTTCAGCCCTTCGTGGTGAAAGGTTGGACCAGCCAGTAACGATGGTCAAACTTTCCACTGTCAAGCTGTCGTAATCTAATAAATGCATGACTACAAGGGTCACCCATAAGGCATTCAAATCCAATCACTCATTCAATGTACAGGGTGAAAGTTCATTAGCGAAATTGAAGGCTCATCAGCCGCTACCTATAATAAATAGGTATAAGTGCAAAAGGTGACAGGATTTGAAAGTTTCACTAGAATGTGACTAGAGATATTCAAATCTAGATATTCTAGTTTATCACACAGCCGTAAACTACGTAAGTGACAATTACGTACAGGGTAACACTCTTGGGGCGGTGCATAGTACCGATGCAACGAAGGATCAGGAGATCGATGTTGCAAGAGGAAAGGTTGTATGCACTTCTAGCGGAGTGGCGCACGCTCCGGTGTTCTGTACTGGGAAGTGTGTGTTCGATTTCGACGTAGGTGTTGCCAAAGGTATCTCGTGACAGCTTGAGGCAATAGACATGTACATGTACTTGTTCGGAACTGGACATAATTTAGAGTCTGGTGCAGATCGCTCCATTCCAGATTAATACTAGGGTGAGTCCTTTACTTCAGACCGGGTCATTGCTGGTTGTAGAATATGCCACCCTAACAGTTATGACCAGTGGTCAAAAAGTCAAATTGGGTTGTTCCCTGGGTGCATACGTTATCGGTTGTCAAGTCACAAAACCTTTGGTCCCACAATTCACAGAATTACATATACAGTGTAATATGAAGAGAATCACATGATTGTCGATGTTAGGCCTCAGAAAGGCGGTAGATCGCACGGTTGTATCCATCAGTGCTACCACACTTCCCACACTGGTACGTTCTACGCACCCGGTAGCTGGCTTCTCCTCGTGATCTAATGCGTCTTTTCTTGGTCCTTCCCGCCTGACGGATATTTTATTTCACTGGTATAACAGCTTGGCTGTTGAAAATACAGTGATCCTCGGGAATCAGCATGGCACCGACGGTCGTTTGATAAGCCGTGACTTAGTAGCACTGACCTGTTAATACTGATAAATCAAGGAGTTTCTTTCTCGCGTTGAGTGCCGCGATAAGATGACGACACTGGATCTCAAATGCAGCCACTTCTCACACGAGCAAATCATTGAGATCGTATCAACTTTTGCTGATTTAATGGCTGAGTGACACGACAGACAAAGGAGACGTGGCCGTCACTGAATACTGTAATGTACTCTTAGCTTGAATCAGCTGGATCCAGAATTTAGCCTCAGTTCGAGAAGTGACAGCACGTTCTGCGTTTATCCATAGTTGTAATCAGTTGTACGCTGATTGCAAGCGTACACATCGCCCATCAGTATAGTCGCGTAGCTCTTGAATAACTCGAAGGGTAGCTCTATTCGGGGTTTTAACTTCAAGCTAGTTTACGGCTGTGTGAAAAACTAAAATATATCTAGATTTCAAAAATATCCTGTCACGTTCTAGTGAAACTTTAAATCCTGTCACCTTTTCCAATAATCCCTAAAATTATTATTAAAAAAGTACTTAGTTATACCACAAAATTAGAAAATATAGAATATGTATCACAACATGTGGAGGAAGTGTATATATACCAAGACGTATACTACACGTAGGCAATACCGAATCAAGATCTCTCGTAACAAAAGCCGAAAAATGATAATATGTGTCTTAACGGATGATAGCATACACACAACAGATTTAAAACGTATTATTGCTTATGCTGAAAAATGCTGTTTTAAGTTTAAATACTACAATTTTATTAGCTTTTTTTTACTTTCAGTCAACCAAAGACATTTTTTTGCAAAAGCTGCAGAAACAATAAAAACTTAACAATATTAACTGAATATAATAATCATTCTGTAAGTATTTATAATGGTAAATTATTTATTAATTTAGTCACTCTTTGGCTAGGTCACTATAGTAATGTATGTGATTGGCTTAAATCGATCGAAGGTAAATATGATTACATAAGCAAATGCTGGACGCTCACAAGTAAAGGCTGATCGTGTTGCCCAAGTATACTGTATCGGGTCAATACAGACATTGACAGCATCATACTCATTTCTTAGTTACTGCTGTTGTATACTGTTTTGCAACTTGATTCAGTTCTCCGAACTGGATTACTTATATCAAAGGACGAGCAATAGAGCTTGCTCCCCTATCCTATTTAAATTATGTAAGCCAATGTGTTCAATTCTTTGGTCACAGTGGACATAGTAGATATTTGTAGGGGGGTTCCTTAAGCTCTACGAAATCGCATCGTTAACAAATAGGGTGTTTCTTTTTATAAATACACCACATGTCTAAATAGCACCCGCTAGTTCGTAACAGTGACTGAGCAGTGGACAAAAGCATGGGTGTACGATACTACCTGGCACGGAGTGTATCAATCCGACTGTATCATTTTAGACAGGTTCTGTTGAATTTGCGTAATTGTTGCCTCACTTTCTGTAGCCTTGTCTGCTACTGGCTGCGATTCAGCCGTTCCCATTATTCCATCGCAACGTCCACCGATGCCACGCCACACGTGCAAAGTATGGAACTAGTGTAATTATCAACTACTCAACGTGTTTGTTAAAGTCTATTATATACTAGCTACACAAAATACCTCAAGACTTTTTCATAAAAAGATAATTCTAATCGGACGAAGCCACGGACGAGTCGTCGTTCATGCCCATGTGCGTGCCCACGTCCGGGTAGTGGTAGTAGTAGTAGTAGATTCGGTGTTTGTACTCGCCTTCGCAGAATGGAAACTCGCCATCCTCGTGCACTTCGGAGAAAAGAGCCTTGCCAGTCGTGAAGGTAACGTAGCACCCGAGGATGAAGCAGACCACCACGACGGTAATTGCGGCTACACTCTCGTACAACGGAACACGGTCCCACGCCTTGATGAGGTAAAAGATGATCGGAAGTAGGATACAGCTTATCGTGATGCACGAGGCACCTACAATGTCGGCAAACTCGGTGAAATGGTCCTTGAAGATAATAGCGAGACCGACGAGAATAGCAATGATGACCATCCGGAGTGCAATGAAGTTGATGAGGTTGGCAGAGTACTCAGCAGCTTCAACGTCCTCAAATTCCTTATACACACGTCTGGAGTCGATCACCGACAGGTGGGACCTCTTGGAACGGCAATTCGATTGGCGATTCGATTGAAGTTTCGACTGACGGTCCGAGGAGGCAGCATTAGCAAACAGCGCATCACCACTGGACCCGTTCTCCTCGTAATCAAACTCACTGCCAATGTACTCAGGTACGCTCTTGTGCATGCCCAAGAACAACCGCTCGCAGATGAAGAAGGCTGGGTTCAGAATGACAGAAAACGCGATTGTCACGTGGAGCTGCATGAACAGGTAGGCGAGCACGACGTACCCCCAGTCCGGTTCGAATCCAAGCGACGTCAAACCTGTATCACTGTCCGGGTAGATTGTAAAGAGCAGATTGCCCGAGATCTGGCACCCCAAAGCTGAGTACGCCATACTTGAGACCACAAGGAACAAAATCGACGAAAAGGCAACCGTCACACCCACAACTCGAGGCATGCGGGCAGGATCGCTGTGTTGTCGTTGCAAGTCCGGAATGACGATCCCAGCACCGTAGGCAAGTGCGAGGTTGCCGAAGACGCCCACGACTTGGGAGAATCGGAGGCCCGGGAAAGGCACACTAGGGTGTCCTCGCATCCCGTGCATCACGACTGCCACACCAATGAAGTCGGCGACGATCGTACCCAGACAGCCAGCAAATGCAGCACCTGAGCCTTCCTTCAGCGTCGGCACGAGACACACCGGTAGAACCATTAGAGCCATGAAAACGATCCACGTTGTCTGATTGAATGCGTGTACGAAGAGCCCGTCAAGCAGATGACCGCCAAGCACGAGGAAATCGCACGGGATGAGGAGACAAGATACCATTTGAGTGATGATGCACAGCCAGCGGCCAGTGGCGCCCATACTCCACTGGCCAAGGTCTCCGAACGTCTTGACGGTGTTTGGGGCGAGCAGCATGACCTTGGACAAGACGACGGAGGAGTAAATGTTGGCAAATGCCATGAACGCCATGGCGATGACAGCGATCGTTGGTCCGGCGCGAGCAAAGTTGCCGGGCATGCCAAGCGTCCCGATGCCGTAGATGCAGCAGAAGAGGTTCAACGCTAACTTGCAGTCCTCACCCGTGAAAAAAGGTCCTTCCTTGAACTTATCAAACATCGTCGTCGCAAACATCGACGTACCGAACATCGTGAAGGGCTGCTACTCAAGAGTAGTGAACTAATGAATGAATGGGATAAAGACACTAGTAGTGATGGCGGATACGGGAAAAGTAGGAATGAACAAAATACCAACGTGGCTTGCGATACGTTGCGACTCGTGTCGACGTTGATACAGAAAAAAAACGACTAGTCCGCCACTTGTCCGATCAGCTCGGTTCCCGAATGCGCGCGTAGCGCCCCCGCACGCATAGATTTGCAGTCTAAACGGCTCCTTAGAAACTGTGCAAGGAGGTCCGAATACATTGATGCATTTGTATGTTATTCTTCAAGTGGTACTTGGACGTTGATCGATACGAAGTACCTCGTCTCATATCTATCGATTGAAGGGAAGCGCAGACGCTTCAATGTCTATAACTAGTATCGACGCGTTGCAAAATGGAGAGAGGCGACGTCAAAAGATGCTCTCGAGGAAAAGACAGTCGGCATTGAACCAAGAAGGGCGACATGAAGTTGAAGCTGCACGTGGGAAGCCGGTCAAGTCATCTTGGCCGAGAGCTGGTCTCCATTGAGACATCTGGTGCTGGCGATACATTATGCTGGTCGCGGTCCGAACCCAGCGTCTTTTGTTTATATCATGGCGTGTAGCGCCAGCACTCTAAAACCACAATCACAACTACCTTAGCGGATTAGTGCAATTAAGAATACCTGGAGCGCACGTATCGCGCGTAGCGCTTTGTAGCTTGTTTTTCATATCGGCCGCGACAGCTTGGACCTGTTCGTGATGAGACTTGGGATTATGACCTGGAGCTGGAAAACAGCAGGAACCAGAACATCTATGTATCCAAAGTATCGTGGACAGCAGTAGTACTCTTCAGGAGGAAAAGACTGTCTCTTCAACGCTAGTAATGTGTATAAGATGTCTGGAATGTCAAAGCCAGGTTCGCCTCGCCTATGTCGAATTATCTAGTGGTTGTACGTGGCTCACCACATCATGTGATATTTCTAAGTTTTTGTGTCAAGTAACTAAATGGATTGTCCTATCGTTTTGCCTTTGACCTCCTTGTTACTTTATGCGCTCGCTTGTCGGTATTGCTTGTGATCGCCGATTCATACACAGTTAACCTGTCCCTTTTAACAAATACGTGGCTCTCGAAACGTTTCCTGTCTTGAGCTCACTCATAGAGGTCACCACGGGATAATGAGTTTGATACCGCTGACTATCAGCATTAGCATACTTTTGAAACAAACAACTTGACAGTGAATCATTGCTGCAATGTATTGGATCTAAAGAAGTTTAGCCGTTTCTCGACTCGCATGGAAAGAAAGTAGTAGACCAGTCTATCTAACCCTTGGAGGTTGCAGGATGTCCAATATATCGTAGGCCTGGGTAGTTACGCTGATTCCTCTTGCGAGTCAAGTGGTTGAATGGGGCTTGTGACTTTAGGTGGAGGCTCTCTGGTTTTTTTGGCTATTTTTTTGGCACAAAGCAGACGTGCTCCTTGTTCGGTACTCCGCTTTGCTTCAGCTTGGGGTCACGTCATGCCTGTCTCCCATACTTCGTTTCATCTGCCGACGTGAGTTACATCACATCCGCCTGTAGAAACGTTGCTGATTGCGTTATAAGCACAGGATACTGATACAGACGCTGCTCAGTATACATCACGCCTGTTGTTTTACATACTCTTGTTGCTCGCCAGAATGATCTTGCAGTATATGTTTTGTGGCTACCTTGGATAGCTCCGGTGCGTGTCTGCCTGCACTTTATGTAAAAAGTCTTGCAGGTGTTTTAACGCCTAGCGCTCTCCCTTCAGCGGCAGATAAGATTCTGCCAACAAGGGCTACATACGTGGGCATGACCAGAAAATGTGGTCATCGTGCCTTTCATCCCGCGACCAGCATTGTAGTTTGTGGCAACTAAGTCAATCTCTCCCAGTAAAATAAAAATTCAGTAGCCAGCCATATTGCCACCCGATAGCTGACCAAAATCTAGTCTCCGTGAGCTCGTTGCGTGCGCCCAATTGTCGGTGGCTATCGGTTTAATTCTGCAGTTTGCCATGCGCCCCCACGCCTGCGGTCTGGAGCTTCAACAGAGTCGTAGGCAACGCACCTCCCTGTCTTTTATACCACAGAATGTGTAGGTTTTATCGCCATCTGGACATGATGTTCGCTACGGTATCTGGGACGCTCCAGAGGGATCCGCGGATCAGCGGATGCGCATAAAAGAGTAGGCCTCTTTCTTACTGGCTCTGGCACAGCGTCTGACGGTCTGTCACTGTCTCCTGATCCTCGAAGTCGACCTCTGGGGAGACTGTAAAAAACTTAGGTTTTGTTTGAAATAACTTAGTTTTTCGCCTTTCCACACATGATTTGTTCCGGCTATCTTTTAATGTTAATTTTACTATGTCGACAGTGGTCAAGCGAACGGACACTTACCTGAACCTCAGCATATGGATTTTGTATAAAAGGAGCACCTGTGGCTCCATCGTTATACGTGGTTAGCTGGGACAAAACAGGTTTAACAATGTCTTAATTTTTCTGTGTCAACACTGGTTAAACGAACGGCCAGCAAAGCCCTTTCAGTACTAATTGACATCCATCACCGCCAAAATGATGATCGCGTCACTCCTTTCCTCTGATAGTGCACCTCCTGATAGTAGACCTCCTGATGTTGTACATGACGTAACCCCTGCCGCCGCCGCTCCATTACGGAGATGTGGAGAATCTATGCCGATCGGGCCTTTTGGCAGTCAAAAGGAGGCTGTAGCTGCTGTCAAACACTACGCAGTACGCCAAGGCTACAATCGAATCGGGATCAAGCGGGCCTATCTTCGCTGCACACAGGGAAAGCACTACAAGAAATCCCACGGCCGCCCCATGGCATTAATTGACCACGGTACGAAAAAGGTTGCTTATACGAGCTTTGTAGCGGGTAGCAACACACTGGACAACCAGTGTGGAGCTAATATCACCGACAGCAGTGCTAGTGGTGCCTCGCTACCTCTAGCAAACGTGCAGAGGAAGGTAAACAACTAGAGACAGTCTAGTTGTTGGTTAAAGTAAAACCGTATTAAAAATTAAGTCCTAATCATTAACCTATGTCTTAGTCCTAACTTAATTATATTTATCTAATTATATTTATCTACAAAAATGTAGGCTAAAGTCTTGCTCACCACTCATTGCGCGCGTCAATCGTTGATTGGACCGCTAGAGCTGGCTGGTATGGTGACTCATATCAGCCAATCGGTGAGTGTTCTGAATATTACCCCTGATGGTACTATTCACGAACATTATCAACCTTTATGATAATATTCTAACTAACAAGTATCAAGGGTTAATTACATGTAACAGGCTCATCCCGTTACAAGGTTGTAATGATCTACAACAAGCACGCACCAGACGAGACTGCTTGGTCGATGGATGCTATGAACGACTGCC
>JH598069.1:44845-83927 GCA_000173235.2 Hyaloperonospora arabidopsidis Emoy2
ACAGAGGCGTTAATGAAGCACTCAAAGGACAAAAATGTACCCACTACGGTCTCGGTGGACGAAGAAAATCGAGTCCAGCATCTATTCTGGCAGTTAGAGTTGTCGAAGAACTCTACTTTTCGTCATCATGAAGTTCAGGGTATAGATTGCACATACAAGACAAATGCCTATAGCCTCCCGCTCCTGCATGTGGTAGGATTTTACTTATACTTACCAAACGTTTACTGCAGCTGTAGGGCTTATGAACGGAGAAGCATTCGTCGACGACGAATGAATAGTTTAACGAGATCGACAAAATAATTCCGTGGCACCCCAAAACTATCGTCGTAGTTTGTGACCTGGGCCTGATAAAGGCTATCAAGGATATGTGGCCAAACGCAGTCATCATCGTATGTCGTTTCCATACTGCGAATAAAATCTTAACTCGCTGCAGAAGAAATATTTCGGACGATGACAAGGAAAGCTGGGGAGCATTTATGGGCCACTGGAACGATATTGCTCATGCTTCCACAGAGGATCGGTTTATGGAGCTTTGGCAGCAGCTACCAGCGATTGCAAAAAGTTTTTGTCATCTTACGATATTGCAGCTTATTGATCTTGTCAAACGTCATTTATATTTAATATGTTAATGTAGGACTACAGAACAGTCTTAGCTGAATAGGAACAAGTACCCTCTGCGGCAGCATTGGGCATCGTTCAGCATCGATCGATTTGTGTACTATGGACACACAGTCACATCTCGAGTTGAAGAAGCTCACCATCAGCACATCAAAAGCTGGTTTAACAGCGAGCCGATCACTCCTTGATGTCTACGAACGAATTTCAAGAAGTGAATCACAAGAATATTAGTGAAACAGTGGCGAAACAGAGAATGGAGATTTTTACAAACCTTTCCGGCGAGATATTTTCCAAGCTGCACCGAAAGGTGTCACGTTATGTTCTGGTCCTCCTCAAGAAGCAGTATTTGCTCGCGCTTAATCGGTCTAATCTCAGGAGCTGTACTGAGTACTACGCGAGAATCCACGGTACCCTTGCGCGCATGTCATCTACAGACACATCGACACAAAATAACCCATTGAAGTTAGCGCTTTTGCGACGCAATGGAAGCTGTACTTTGAAGATGGTACAAATTACCTCGATCCCGATGTTTTTTGGCATCTTGCCGCCCTTCCGGATCCAGAAGGCGGCAGCTCGCAAGCGGTCGCACCAGAAGTCGACCAAACGCCAACCCAAGGGCTTCGAGCGAACGGAGCGCCAGATCCGTGGCATAATTGCAGCTGTCACGGATCTGGTCCCGCGCTGCAACTGAGTCCGCCGAATCTAGTGAGCCATTTCATCCCGTGAGCTCAGCACGCGCGCCGCCGCTTTCCCCCCTCTTCGATACATCCTCGCCAGTGCCTGTTGGGCAACAAGACACGCACATTCAGCAATTTCAGCCTCCTCAACCCATGCCTCATTTCTTACCGGTGCAGGTTTCGCCGGCACGGCGTCGTCCTATCCGCGCGTCATCGCACCCGCCGCTGCCCCTCCATCGTCGCCCAAGCCGTTTCTTTTCAGCTAACCACGTGTAATGACGGAGCCACGGGTGCTTCTTTTATACAAAATACATCTAGTGAGGATCAAATAAGTGTCTGTTCGCTTAACCACTATCGACATAGTAAAATCAACATTAAAAGGTAGCCGGTACAAATCATGTGTGGAAGGCGAAAAACTAAGTTTTTAAGCAAAAACTTAAGTTTTTAAAATTCTTCCCGACCTCTGCAATGTTCCTACTAATACCATTACCTTCATGCACTGGAAGGATGGTACTACGCTGTTCGTCGCTTGTACCCATGCTGACACCTTCTATGCAACGGCGAAATTGGCTCCCATACGTAGGTACTACTTGCCAGTTTGAATGGGTGCCGCCGTATTAGAAATTTATTGAACTCAAAGCCTGCTGGAATGGCCAATCTCCGTGCGCCCACTAGTATTGATAATCCTCAGAGTGCAGCTTGTCTTGTTTATGCATGGTTGCTCTCACCATTATGGTGGAATAGGTTTAAACCCCGATTCGATGCAGTCCTAAGTTCGCTATAAGCGAAAGCGGTTGGTATAACCGATATAGTGTCATGTGATCCACACATAAAGAGCTCAGTGAAATTGATAGGCGTATTATTGTACTCGATACGCAAAGCAGTAATACCGTACCTTATCGATTACGGTTAGATAGTATCTATCGTAATAGGTATTCTAATGACGTTGTTGTTCGGGTGTGGTAACACCAGAAGGACCTATATTCGGGTTCCTATATTAGGTAAATATAGGTTTAAGGTTAAGTACGTAGACAACGTTTATTATCGCTATAAATTAGGGTTTGTCTGGACCGTACCGAAGGAAAATCTACACCCTGCCCAAATCCTGTGCCCACTGCTTTAAGAGATTGAGAAATAATATTATTCAATCCATTCGCAAAGGATATAGTATTAGATTTTGCAAGTTTTAAGTGGGTGGATCCCGAGCGAATAACAGAGTTTCGTGTCTTCGCTCGCACAGCTCACTTTGAGATTCCCGGTAGCGAAATATGGCTGTCTTCTGATGTGAAGACGCCAAGAAGACTAGTCATCAATCATGGGTATGGATTTCTCGCGCGAGTTTAGGCGCCTCTTCGACAAGGAGGAGATAAGCATCATCATGGTCGGTCTTGACGCTTCCCGTCGACCACGATGCTGTACAAGCTCAAGCTGGGAGAAGCGGTCATGACCATTCCAACAATCGGTACGTGAAGAAATGTTGATATCCGCTCAACGAAATATGTTCAGGATAGCGATGCTTGCCCGGGTGCTAATTACTCCGTTTTGTGTATCTGATGGAGGACAGTAGTCTAACTGAATATGTGGCTCTGACTTGGTGGTAGGATATAACGCCGTGAAAGTGGAGTACAATAACATTAGCTTCACGGTGTAAGCCGTCGGTGTACAGGACAAGATCCTTGCGCTGTGGCGCCAATACTACCAGGAAACGCAGAGCCTCGTCTTTGTGATCGACACAAACGATGGCGATCGTGTGAATGCTGAACAAGTGAGCGCTGCAGCGCGTGCTGACTGAGTAGACGCTGCTCCGTGTGCTGAACAAGTGTACGCTGCGCCGCATGTTGAACGAGTAAATGCTGCCACACATTGCTGCGAAAGTTGCTCGTGCGTTCTCGATTGGTGTCATGAGGTATGTACGTTTTAACTACTTGAACGAGATGCAGCAAAAGCGTCAGGAAATATAATGACGATGCAGAAGCACGAAAAATACATTTCATCGTTACTTTTGTAAATGTTTTAGTTAGTCTTGTTCTGAACTGCAATGAAGTGATCGAATTAGCCTCTCGTCCCTCTCCTGGAATCGAATTAACACGCTTCATGATGTAATCCACCGTATTATCGCAAGGCTAGACTTAGTCTGGAATCTCGAGGCATATAGGAACGGTCTTGTCATATATGTTGAGGAGATGACAAATCTCATCACCTGTTAAAAACAGCAGATTAGCAAGTAAGTAAAGGCTCAGCTCTCACCGTTAAACTTGTCTAAAGTGGGCGGGTGGAGAAAGGAAATTGGAGAGGTGTTGTGATAGACACCAGATTGGTCTCCATTATATCAGGAACGCCTGGCCGATGTGCTGCCCCTTGGGTTAAAGTTCCGCCATTCTAGAACTTCCGACGATGTACTCAGGGTGTTCAACGTAGGCAGTTGGAACTGCGAGACGCCTTCAGATGTGTGTACGAATAGAGCGGTGGAGTATGGACCCTCTGCAACGCGCGGGGTCAAAGTTCGGGTAGTCGCTTGCGAAACCCCCGGCACTGCTCGTTCACGGTGTCGGACGGGCAAGTGGTAACATTGTGACGAACATACTCCTTGTATCTGCTGCATATCTTGAGACCTCTTTCTGCTGCTACCCTCCAGGTGGTGTTCTCTGCAGCTGTGTAGTGATGTTTCCTGGATGGATTCCAGACGTGTGGGGTTAAAATGCGAGAGACGTTCGAGTTGTCCTGGGGCCAAAACGTTTTATCCAAAACAAAGTGAGCATGAATAAGAATAGGATTGATACGTACATTCGAGCCTTCTCCCTTGAGCAGGTCGCAAATAATGTGTTGGCGTGGATAATTCATATTCTACATAAGCTTTTTGTCGCACTTCTCGGGACTGCGATTGTAATCTTGTCTTTCCCTGTCAAGACGAACAATGGCGAGTTTGTATTCCTTGGTCAAAATTCTCAGTGTTACGCTAAAAATCGTTTTGACGAGGTCAACAAAAATCGGTGGACAATCAGTAGGCACAAACATGAGATCTCTGCCCAGCTTAATAGAGATCTTATCCAGTTGCCGTAAGCATAATCGTTTGATCACCAAATAGACCGAGAACAACGACTTTCGTGACGAACCCAGCTTTCGCTTCAAGGTCACGTGGGCACCCTCGCACCTGGAGGTTGTAATGTTTTCCCAAGTATAAAACACCTGTTAGCCATGCAGCGTAAAACGTTTCCCTGAAATGGAACCAGATGTTCAATATGTAGTCCCATCAACCTTCAGGGATTGAACGCTTCATCTCTTTCCATAATTCGTCAGAATGAGATTAAGAAAATGTGCGCAGACAAAGGTTGGAAAAAAATCTGAAATTCTTTCCAGCTCCATAGCTAGATACCGTGACGTTAAGCAGATTCTCTATCCTCCAAAAAGGGAGAAGACTCTTCATGCTTGGCTCGAACGTTGGCTAGAATATGCCAGAAGCACCAAATGTGTTTTACATGGGGAAAGACATGGGCGACCGCGTTTGCCAGCCCCTTGGTCTGCATCTGTGATAATGACCTGAGCGTCGACAATCACGCCCAGTTTATTAAATGATTCCAATATCCACGTCAAATCCACCTCTTTTGCAGTCTGCATGAAGCAGTATCCGAGGGTGTAGGTGAAGTTGGTGTTGGACGAGCAAACACTATGCAGCAAACCGATGTTGTGCTTGTTGGTGCGACAAGGCTCGTCCTTTTGCACCACCATCGTCTTTCCCTCGATCCTTTGAAGTTCTGAAACAGTCTCTGGGACTAGAAGCAAATGAGTGATTCTTCCTTCATCGTTCTGCCTGATATGATATCTGACGTCATCTCTCTGCAGCTGCGTCATTAAAGCTGTCATTTCATCTTGCCCCGCAATAAGACGCTTCTTCTCCTTCTGTTTCAAGTTTGCAATGTCTTTTTCGATCAGCCTGCACATGACGCAAACCCAAGCTTCATGGCTTCAACAATCTCGCTTGGTTTCTGGTCTGTGCGTATCAACGTCATGGCATACTTCATATGCTCCGGTAAGAACTGCCGCGAGTTAGGACCTGCTGTAATATCAAAGCTAGCAGGATGATTCTGGGCGCTCATGAAATAAATTGTGACTTTATTGTCCATACCCATCCTGATCTCTGCTTTCCACTTGCAGCCTAACAAGCGCGAGTACGTATTTCTGCGACGATTGTCTTTTGAAGGGCCATGGCTGTCAAGCTTTCCTGACAACGAGCATGGACAATATTGTGTGATTATACCAGAGCTTTTGTTCTTCTTCCCTTGTTTGGTTGCAAAACTGTGATAATGACACGTTTGACGCAAACATTCCTTTGCTCCCCCAAAGACGAAATAAACCTTCTTGCAGAACAATCGTGTTGGATATTTGCAATGCCGGTGGGTATCAAAGAAGACTGAACTACTTTGGGTCCATCAATAGCAATATTAGGCGGCTCTTCATTCCCTTCTTCAGGCTTGTCATATTCATCACCAGAAATCTCCTCATCAGAAATAGGATCATTTAAGCCGCGACCTCCTCTGTATTCACGTCTGTCGCCCACGGAACTTTACATAACTGAATCAAACGCGTTCATTATCGACGCAAGATTGGCCATTTGTTAAACGATCGGTCGTTTCACTTTTGGATCGTGTGATGATATGGAGAAATTGTCTTTACGAATATTTAACACGCTATCTGATGTTATAATGCCGAACTTCTATCAAGGAAATCAACCAATACATAATATTGTGTCGTGTATAAGGTCGGAAATTCAGGGAAGAAATGTAAAACACGCTAATCACGTTCATAATCACTTATATCAGTGAACACGGGATTTAGGTACGGTGCAGATTTTCGTTGGGTACGGTCCAGACAACCCCTATAAATTAGCCAATAAGTTCAGTTCCCCTTTTGATCAGTTTCAGACACGTGTCTTTCTAAGACCGCTCTGGTCGTAAGAGTTAAGAGCCTGCATTAGGGCTAGTGCTCTAGGGCATTAGTGCCACGCAATTCCTTGCAGTCGTTAGTCCCCTGAACCAGGACTAGAAGCTTGCGAGCTTGTTTAGATACCTAGAGTTAAGTATTTTGTATAGACTTGAGACTCTTCAAGTTCATAACCGTTTAATTTAACACGCTAAGACACTATACGAGTCTATAAGTATTCCTCTGACAAAGGAGTAATGTAACGGGGTGCCTCCGTTACATGATATTTTTACACTAGGTAAATATCAAGTATGAATATTATGTTAAGACAGACATCATATTCTCACAATATTAGCCTAACAAGTAATATTGTGTTGCAGAAGTAATAGACTGTTCATTGGTTGACATAGAGCAATAGTATTAACCAATAAAGCCTAGCCACGACAGAAGAACACAATGAGTGATGAGCAGATAGTTACAATACATGTTTGTATTTAGGCATAGGTAATAGAAGATTAAATAGAATTTTATTAGCAGAAGATTAACTATGCCAATACAGCTCTACGTTTTCCCTTATTTCGTATTGAAACCTTCCTCCGAAGATACGTTTGCGTGAGATTCCGAGGCACCTGTTTACCCTGTGTTCAGAGTAAGTATCTCGTACTATGACAGTACAAGCGATTGGTACCCCGTTACAAGTAAAGGTAGCTCCGCTACAGTTACCAACTCTTTGCGGTTGAAGACAGGATCACCAGATCCGTAATGTACTGCTGCATCCTGCCTTCCAGATCCGGCAGAGTTGTTAACAGACATACTACTAGCAGCTGCTGCAGACATCTTCTAAGATTCTTCGGGCTTTCGATAGGGGTCGCTTTCATTCTACGAGCAAAGACACTACAGTAGCCCTAGTGAGATCAGACACTCGGAAAATCCATACCTGCTCACGTGAAAAAAAATGTCTTGCGCTGTGTGAGCTGAAGAATAGCATGTTTCACCATCTCTACACCCCTTGCATTTTTGGCGTGTGTAGAGTCACAGAAGGTATTTAAAACATGAGGTGTCGGTGCTTGTTGGAGGACGTCTGTGTAAGTAGACTTTGTATGACTTGTTTGCCTTCAAGAAGATTCGGGCACTGACAAATTATCTGCAACGCTCCTTGCAAATCTAGCCCTGTGCTTGGTCGCGCGGCCTTCTTTTTGCACCTCTCTTCTTGTAGTCTTCTTTCTAGATACCCATTTTTTCGCATCGCCCTTCTTTACCAGAAGACCACTCCTTTTAACTGCCACAAAGATCCAACCTCAATGCGGTTTCTAATGATACCATTGTAATTGCTTTGTAGGTTTTTTAGCTGAAGTTCCGCTCATGGCGAGACCGAAAACATTGCCACGATAAGTACTATTTCCGGCATAATGACGACATCAAGTATCAGCACTCTAAGCTCGACAATTTTCTGCAACCTGAAACGCAGTTGCTAGTCACCGTTGTTGCTGCGCATACGCACTGTCAGTTCGCGTCGGTGAGATCGCCCGTCCTTAACGTTATCCCACGTGACTCCCCGTAGCACTAATCCTGAGAACCGGGATGCCAAGAAATTCCGCCTTGCTCACAGCCAAATTAAAAGTTTACTTTGCACGATTGTACCGGTAAGTCCGATATAGTCCATATTTCTCCACGATGGTCAGCATCTAGGAAATTGAAGCTCCTTTTGATGCAAATATGGTTGTATCATCGACAGATGCATATAACTTGGTACTGTGTCCGATGTGGCTGGGGTACTGGGATGCCTGCAATCTGTATATCATCAATCGTTTCCAGGAAATACATATTCGCAGTAAGGGAGAACAGTAATGAGGCAAGCGAGTACCCTGCCGAATACCAGATAACTCCTCTTGTGGCTCTGAAAGATGATAGTTGATGACGAGTTGAGCTGTTGTGCATTATGGTTGTACGAATCATTGTATCAAATGATGGTAAAATCCAAACTGCATGAGTGCCACGGGTACTGTATTATGTACTGTAAAGAAGTTCCGTAAAAAAGATCCGAACCAATATGTCAGGCACCGCTGGATCTGCGTTGGCTGTTCAAAGTCGGGCATCAAGATCATTACAGTCGGTTCCATATTCCGCTCTTGAACAAACTTTATTTAAGATTCTTGAGGAGTTCATTAACTCCACAGGAATCATTATACCCGCGTAGCTCTGGCTTTACTGAAATCTTGCATATTATTTGGACGAGAGCTATCGATCGGTATTCCATCGCGTTATTTAAGCCTTCATGTTGTGCGGCGGGATGACCATTTCTGCTAGAAGGATGGAGGTGGTTTAGTACCCTGGAGTATCTCATTTCCAATTACCACGATAGTAGGTACTACGACCGCTAGAGTTCCCTTAAATGAATCATTATTAAGCTTATCGTCACCATAGCAAGTACCACGACCACCAGAGTGTCCTTACAATTGATACATTATTTTATGGCCACTATAGTAGGTACCACGACCTCCATGTCTGAAATCACTTGATCACCGCTTTCTTGTAGTTTCTTCGCCGGCAGTGCTACCCATGTAGGCAACAGTTACTATATATTTGACCAAATTTGGAATTACTCGGTCACATCTATCCAAAATAGATATAAAGTTCGAGGGAATCGTTTTTTACATTTATTTAACATTTCATCGCTTCGTGTTAACTCTTCTTGAGTGCTTTTTTAAACGTAGAACATGCAGTCGGTGAAACGGAAAGGGTGCGTAAAAGTGAGGATACATGCGATTACTGCCTCTGACTGCGGCTAGCCAGATCGACACGGAGACATTGTGTGATGAACACTTTGTGGAAGAACTAAAAAATGAAGGTGATTGAGAAGCAACAGATACACGATAAGAATCTTGAAGTGCTGCTCAAACACAAAGCCGCCAAAGTGGCCGAGTATACTGCGGCTCGTAAAACTTAAGCTACGGGTGGCGATAGTAAAGGCTGATGCTGAATACGAGAAGTAACGCACTAATCGTGTCCATGGTTTCATTCATACGTATTTCCTCAATGAGGAACGCAAAGTCTATATCTATGTACCGACATAATTGTTTTAACGTTGCCAGCTCTTATTACTACATATACTGATAAATTGTCTGAAGACAGAGTTGGTGCAGCCTGCGTAAAGTTTGATATTCCCTGCGTCCAAAAGACTCCTCCAATTTTGACGTCTACAGTTGTGGATTTTTCAATCGCGGTGATCGTGTTGTAGTGACTCAGGACAATATCCCACTCAGTTTAAATATATCGATACGCTCCATGGATCTAGGAGAATTGACTCTACGCACAAGAATGGATGAGCAAAGAAGTTCTTACTACAGTTACCAGAGTGTTTTATCGAAACGGTCACATTACCATAATTTGTCCGCTAGGTTTAAGTGCCAAACTCCGAAAATGCTGGACACAAGTCCCGCTCTCAGAACCAATCTAGTTTGAGATGAAGTGTATCATTGAAACAGGGGGAGATGTCGTGTCCCAAATTAAAGTGTTTTTTCAATCTGAAGCTGAGACGAGCCATGATACCTGATACATTTACAGTTGCAGTTTACATCCGTGTAGTCATTGGGATAACAGAGGGGGTTTTCACCCCCTGCGAAGTTTTCCCTCCTCAATCCCAAATTTGCTGAGTGGAAACCACGTGTTTCGTTTGTTTCCTTTTTCACCTCACGGTCACTTACCTGCGCATTGCGACAGCTTACCAGTAAGATCTACACTCATCTGGCCAGTTCAATCCAGGTAATCACAAATATATGAGGTGAGTGCGACGTCAACGGTGCGGGTAATACTGCTCCTGCTGATCTAGTTACGTGTTTCGGGTGCGGGTAAAACTGCTCATAATTATGTAGTTACGTGTTTCGGATCCGTAAAGAGTGTTGCGATGTCTGGAGTTGCCTCTTGGAGCTTTTACATTTAATGGTGCGATTGGAATTAATATGGATCGGATCTCTGGTTTTAGCGTGATGACGTCAACATTACCTGCTATGACTACTCCAATCTTTGCAATCCCACTAAACCCAAATATCCCGTTTTCTGGATCAACAATACGTCAGGAGTCTCTCGGAATGGAGCTATAGTGCCACCCTTCCTAATGATCACTTTATTGTCTGGTAGTGACTTCCGGATAAATCTAGATAGCAATTCCGACAGCGCATGCGGTTTTAATTTGTTTGCAGTTGGTCCCATAACCTGACCACTTCACGGTAGGAAGTCGAGCTGTCAAGAGCCGAAAACACAAGAGAACACAAGACGCTTAGTTGTTCACGAGAAAGAATTGGAATTGAGGGGGGGAACCTTTCGGTAAAATAAATCCTCTCATATAGCCTCAACTAATCTTCTCCCAGTTTCAATACTGAAACACAGACAACACTTACAGGAAGGAGAAGAGCGGAGATTGATACAAACTGATAAATAACTTGTTCTGACACTCTCACTTCAAGGTCCGCGTCTCTGCATTTTCGGTAGCGTGCCGCTACTCTCAAACAGCGGAAGCGGCACTACGTTTAAACGCTCACGTAGCTTGCAGAACTGTGTGAATTCTAGCGTCTTCGTAAAGATATCTGCTAGCGTATCCGTCGCAGAGCAATATTGAATATCAAAGTCTCGACGTTTATAAAAATGTGAGACTTTATAAAGGCGCATTGATGTGTACGGTGTGATTGAAGACGAGTCGAATTCTTTTGCATTGACATCAAGTACACAATTTTTCTTTATGTATAATGTTGCTTATGGTGCCGTAACGCATAATATTACAACTGCAGATGCTGAGCTAATTTTTCACGAGGAAATTGCAATGTGGACATAATTTGTCAATAAGCAGACAAAGATAGAATATGCAGATTAAATACTTCCCGTCAGCTGCTGTATGCAAATAATTATACGCCTGAGAGAAGTATGAAAGATTGGTTTCGTAAGAGGGAGCTTCAGCGTAATGAACTGCAATGTGGTAAGGTCACTATTAGAAATTATGCCGACGATCTCCCTGTCCACCCAAGATGCGAAAAGGATGCGAATGCGTGGTGTCAAATCGCTGAAAAAATACAACTCTTTTTCTCTTTGATAGATGGATGTTTGAAGTACAACGGCCTCTATCAGAGACCAGGTACCACTGATTCAGGACTAGATTGGTCTGTCGCATTTGTTCCATATTAGGATCAAGATATATGACAAGTGGAACATTGAATTGACGGAATGGGATTAAAGATGACCTTTACCTATCGTACGGTTCACTTTACGGTTGGGATGATATGCTGACTAATGATATCGGCAATCTTTCCCATCCATGCAGACCGACATTATCTCAAGTGGTTTCACAAGGGTGAATCTGCGACAAGGTGATTTGGCTGGGTCAATATAAGACAAGTAAATATGTTTACCACCAATGGAGATAGATCGGGGGTGTACCACCATACACCCTTTAATACACCAAAATTGACAATTGAGTACTGGGCAGTGGATCCGTGGAAAGATATCCATTGATGCATGACGGTGGAAATCGATAGTTAGAGCTTAAAAGGTTCATTAGGACAATCCTGAAAGTTCGGATGAATATTGTCGGTGGAAGGTGTCCAAATTGATATCATAAAGTTGGTTTAAGCATTTTTGGCTCAATATTTGGATATATTCCTGGTATTCTGAATATAATCACAATATTCTGAATATTTTGGAAATATGTGAGGAATAGTAATAATTCGGTTAGATTGTACATTGTTGCGATTATCAACGTGTCTATTGGGATATCGGCCGAGGATTTTGACACGTTATCGAGGTACAATCTAGCGTGAAGATAATATTAGTTTAAAGGTATCCCGTGGTTTTGGGATACGCTTAATGATAGATTATCTTTTGAATATGTTGGTTAATAAACAGACGTGAATTGTACTTCTTCTTTTTCTACAAAGGCTAAGCGCCCCCCTTCTCTGGGCAAGATATTTTTGGATTCCCAAAGATTGTATAATCACGTGTGCCAAGACATAAAGAACTGACATTGGATTTTCGGCTTCGATCGCGAAGGCCAGTCCCGGTATATTTGGCCCGCCTTACTGCGATCGGACTCAGGATACAAGGAAATGACTGTATTTTAAGATCTAGAGACGGCTCAAGTAGTCAAAAGATTGTAACAAGATGTTTCAAAACTGGACCAAGTAAGATCGCGACGCAAGAGTACCAGATTGCTGTGTGAAGATTTTTGCACAGTAATTAAACCTCAATCCCAACTCACGGCGAGATTAAAGTATCACAAGGTCGTGACGAAGAGCTCAATCAAACCCAACCACGGGTACAAAAGGTGTGCCCAAATTCATAAATCAAGGCACGAATCGAAGTACTTCCTCTGCGAGTCAGCGAGTCTGGGTAAGTGAAAGATCGCACCTCCATTTGTGAGATGGACTTCACCACAGCAACATTACAAGAAATTAACTACTGATATCAATTTTTGACTAAAATTATTCTCAGCAATATGTTACAAAAACATCGTGAAGTGCTAAAACAGTTTTAAACGCACTATGATCCCGGGATTCAGCGCGTGGATCCGTCGTTCGCTCAATTAATTCATGCGCTTCGAACTGAGTCGGAGATGGATGCGCTAAGTAACGAAGCACTATCAACAAATGTATGTTCCGTTCAAGCGTAAAACAAGCCGGTTAAACATCCAGTTAGGAGACAAAACCTCTAAAAAAGTAAAAAAAAAACACCGAGTTCTAATAAACTATAAGACCGAAGAGACTTGAAGCGGAATTCGGGTGACTTTCCCGGTAAGCAAGGTACTGCATACAAGTTTTAGGGAGACACCCGTGTGGGCTGGAATTGTCAAGAAAGTGGACATATGTAGCGAAACTACACGCGTTCTAATCGCGATGCAGATGAGTACAAGTCACAACTTCCGGAGCGAAACTCTCATATAAACAATAACGTAGAGGCAATGTTGGTAACAAACGAGAGATTGCCATGATGACAAGTTATATGGGTGCCTCGAAACAGGCACTATCGCAGCCCAAATAACACGACCGTAGGGTGGGTTCTTGACTCAGTCAGTGATTGCCGTGTGTGTATGAGAAAAGACATTCTGATGAATTTGTACATGATGGCCCACTAATGTTTGACGGGGAAGTAACAGCTTCTAGCTATAAAATACCGGTGGGGAATGTGTCATTGATATTAACCAATAAAATCACCACGGTACCAATATCTTTCTTAATATGTCGAGCTTGTTCTTACATCGAGCGGGAAGACTAATTTGTTAAATCTTGTATAATTTAGAGCAATCTGGTCGAGAATTTATCAAGATAAAGAACCAGCAATGTACATGGATTAGATGGGTGTCTGTTGCTCAAGTTCGTGCAAAACATGGGTTTGTTATCGTATAACTTCCTCAACAGTACCAAGTAAATACTTTTGCTGCTGTTAGACGTAATAACGAGTGATGTTTTGCGTTGTGGTACACTTTACTTTGTCATTTAAACTATGGTTTCTTGCAACGGATGGTGAAGAAAAAAATGTGCGCGGTTTATCATTGGATGGTGAAGTGAGTGCATCGAGTGAGCAATACTGAACAAGCATACAGTCCCGTACGTAGCGGATGTTCGACAAGAAAGTTGTTACTACCATGTCTATCGTACCATACCAGAATTTGATGTGTGATATGTGCTACATCGGTGTTCGTATCGATGACGATAATCAAAGATTTCAACGAGCTCAAGATGAGACTACCCATTACGTGTGGGTTTTCTTCCTAGTAAAATGTCGAGGCCATTCATGTGCTAATCTTACATGTGACTTGGCTTATGGCACATGGCCACCACATCCAGTATATTACCTCTGATCAAGAAAGGGATCATGTCAACCATCAGCTTAAGAATCCCGTTCTCAGAACGTCGTAAAATAAGTGCGGACCGACGCGTATAGCCCCGATGAAAATAGGTAAGTTGAAAGACCGAGCAAAATACACATTTCTAGTGTCCGAAGCTTGCTTACGACCGCGGACATGCCATATCTGTTGTGAGAAAAAGCATTTCGGTTTACCATCGATGCTGTTAATATTATTTTCGGTACAAATTTAACTGATGATATACCATATACTCGACGTTTTGGTAGGCGTCCAAGTTTGTCGAATATCCGGACCCGGGGTCGTTTAGTGTTAGTGTTCACGTAGAAGCTTTGAGAAAGAATAAATTAGAATATCCGGGTGTGCCGGTGATACTCCTTGGTTATGCAAAGGATTCGATCAGTTATCATATTCTAGACGTGCATTCGGGATCCATTCAAGAGCAAATAACGGTACATTTTGTTTAAGATTGGGCGGGCAAGAGAAATCACGCCGAGCAGCTCTTGTTGATTCGATTATCGTCGTGGCGCATTTCCTATTTCGGCAGAGATATCATAGGTTTGCCTGGGACGTTCAACTAGAGACATAGTTGCGATAATTTATGCTTTTCCAGATGCCATAGCGCCTCGGAATAAAAGGTGTTGTCGTAATAAGAGCATTTAAATTCATAAATGTATTACAGTAGTCATCCTCCGAACGTAGACGAACCGGCATTTGCTAGCGATCCTGGTGGAGATTTGTTATGCTTGGATTCGGTGAGATCAGAAGGGACTAATATTTGATCGAAATGTTTCCAGAAAAAGTCCAGGAGGCTGTGATGGAGGTCTTATTGTGATCGTGGTATCCATCGATACCTTTTAGAGTGAAATTGCCTCGATACCGACGGAGAGGGATGCACTATAGAGGGCACGGATCTATTTTCCCGCATGATTTCTACACCTTGAGGTGGGAGAGGTGCTATGTATAATTGCAGTCGCTCTATTTGTTCGGATTTCCTGCCTGCTCTCAGTGAGATCGATAATAGCCCAGATATGGGTGACGGTGATGCACCTACTACACCTGTTGTGGGAATGAAGAATCGCTCCCAGATATCACCCGCCCTGTGGGGATAGACTAAAAAGCCAACGCTAAAGCTGAATATGATACTGTGAATTCGCTTCAACGATCAACTTGAACACGGTGGCCGAATGTCAGGATTTCTGACTACAAAAATGGGTATTCTAGCCGAGCTCGTTATCCAGAAAGTGACAAAACTACTGAAGCCAATGTCAGTATACGAGAGGTTGAGTGCTTCTAATGCACATGAATGAATTGAAGTTCTTAAAACTGAATATCAGGAACCGATGCGTAATCGCACTTGGGAGATAGAGGATCATCCTTTTGGAGTATCTGTTTGAAAATAAGTGGGTGTTTGTACGGAAACAAAATACGAAAGGTGATGTGTGCCGGTATCGCACGCGAATCACCATAAGGGGTGCCAGCAATAGTTTAGTATAACCTTTAGGGAAAATTACGCTCCAGTAGCGAAGACGGAATAGGTGAAAATGATTTTTCTGCTGGCTCTGCTCGTCGGCCTCGTTTGTCGCGAGATTGATTTTGTAACAGCATTTCTCAATGGACCTACCAATGACGTCGATATGTTCATGGATCGCCCTGATTAATTTACTAATGGCTCTGGACGAGTATGCTGCTTGTTACAAAGACTCTTCGGCTTGAGGCAAGCGCCACGCATTTGTATCGTGCTGGCCGAAACCCATCAAAAGTGTAAATTTAAGTGTACGAAAATGGATGCAGGTGTATATGTACGAACAGTGGGAAACAATAAGGTGAAAGTAAATACGTAGACGACCTGTTGATCGCTGGATCTGAATCTGAAATTGAGCTGGCTCTTGCGGAGATTGGTTAATCTTAAGGAATTGCTAGCGATACATCTTGTATATGCAAGCTAACATAATACCAATTTCTAAGCAAGGCTAAATTGAGAAGATACTGGCGCGTTTTAAATGTCGAAGCGTAATACTGTTTCTACGCCACAAGTGCAAGGTAGCTTTCCAATACCTAGGAATCCGGACGTGAAATGGGTTTGTGTAGATCTGGATGTCGATCATCGACAGATTGCTGGCTCGTTGTAATATCTAGTTCAATGCACACGTCGCTATATCTCCAACGCAGTGGAAACTTTAGATAAGTTGCTCAATCGATATACAAACGATCATTAATTGATTGCCAATAGACTCTTTATTTACTTAAGATGAATCTCGAGTTACGGACTCGTGTTGGTACGGCATAAACAATCCCATGATAAAGACGGCTGTACTCATTGTGGCTGATGCTGATCCGGGAAATGAACGAGGCAATCGACGGTCCGTGACCTGATCTACTGCAAATGAATGGATGCAATTCCACTCACAGAGCCACAAGCAAAGGTTGATCACTGATGATACGTGTTGTTCAGAGTACGATACTGCAGCTTAATGTAGCGCGATGATTTTATGGACGCATAATATCCGTAAAGAACTTGGATTTCATCGAAAAGAACGATATTATATGAAGACAATCAAACGGTGATCAAGGTGATTGAGGCCAATCCAGGGAAATATAAATTGAGAAATTTAGATTTCAAGTACCACAAGGTACGAGATCACATGTAAAAATAAGATATTGCTTTGTTCTACTGCTCGTCAGGAGAGGTGCTAGCAGACATCTAACCAAGCCCCTTAGCCCTATACATTTTTAAGATGCTAATAAAGCTGTTAAATGTTGTGCCAGCATTTTCTCCGCTGAAGTGATCACAGAACAAGACATCAGATGTAGGCGTGCGCTTTAAACTGCCACTCAATACGTCTCCGCACACCTTCAGACACTGCGAAAAAATGGTTTTACCGTCTTCTCTCGCCTGCAGCAAGCTTAAGTGGGCATCTTACGACTGCCTTACAGATAGAACAACACTTGTTACTTGGTGTGGTTCGGACGCGGTTTCCCGTTCTCCGGCACACACGTTACTAGTAGGTTGCAAATAAAAGATTGATTTCAATTTAATAATTGATCAAAAATCTAAATGGCTGTTGGCTAAAAGGCAAAAGATTAGACGCGCGAACCGATGAGACGTGGTCTCTACAGCGCGCGTACACGTATTTAATCGCTTCGATGAAGTACTCTGATGACTTCATCTAATGGCGTCCAATAATGACGTCATCCGTGTGTGTGACACACACTTTGTGGTAGGTACGCTATTGCTGTACCTCAACCACGTGAAAAGTATAAGTGCGTATCGCACTAAGAACCTTTCTCAGACGTTTCGGTGTCTTTACACGGAAAATCTCGTGTGACGGTTTGACCCCGTTACATCAGAGACATCGTATTGGGAGTGTGACGAAGAAGGAGATGTCGTGTCCCTGATTCTTGCATGGTCAATATGACGGGACGAGCCGTGACATTTGATACATTTGCAGTTGCGGTATCGATAGCACTCCACCCCAGCTTGCGACGTTTATAGTAGATCCACCAGGCGAGCTCTAGATTACAGCTTGTACTCTTGTGGCTTTAATGCGTATCCACCACACCATATTTCCTCTTGAACAAGTTCGGAAAACCAACAGTTCGATAAGATCGAGTGTTTGTCACTTTTGGCGCCTACCATCGTATTAATTGGTAAGATTTTGCTCTTACACAGGTACGAAATGACCGAGCACTCCTTAGTTCGCGTCCTCTACTGCTGCTTGTCGTTGGGTCGATCTTGCTTGTTTACGGTCATCCAAACGGTTTATTGATGGAGTAATACACCTTTGCATTAAACTCCACCCAAGAAGAGGCCTAGCTACCAATCTCGTTAAGATATGCAGAGTGTGGGAAGGAGAGCGTATACAGAGTTCTCTATCGACGAATAGTTTATGTAAGTTCGTATCTGGACATGTGTCTAGTACTAAAGTGCAGATCCTTTTCTTCCCATTTATTGCGTCTATCTTTTTCGAATTTGCTTGAACTATAAAAAAAGTCCGAGCGCTGAGAAAAAATTCGCAGAATTCCTTTCTGCTTTTGTCAAACGGAAAGCATACGTTGTATCCCATTGAGTCGATTTCCATCTTGTTTACAACGAGATGACTACCGTTGATGGATTGCTGACTTCGTGTTCATTCAAGAACCTGCATCAACACAGAAAGATGGGACATGTTTTTTGTCCTGTGCGATCGTTGGTGATCCTCAAAGTGTGTTCTCTGTACGAATCGACACGAATCAATCGCTAAGTCACTTGTAGGATGCAATCAAGGCAGAAAACCCTACAATGATACAGTGCGATGCCAGTGACTTGCAGGCCTTCGTGACGAAAAAAGAGGGTGGGCATGGTGCGTGGATGACGCAAGAATCGGTGCAACAAGATGTTACTGAAACCAGGGGGTTGCACGGGCTGAACACTGTGACGGCGCCACTAAGCTCGTGCGGTTTATCGGAGAAAGATGTGCAGAATTAAACCACAGCAATTGGTCTTTTCCACGTCCTGGTGGTGGTTCCAAAGAGATGCAGGCCACCTGTAGGCTGTGTAACTGTTGGCGCCACGACAAACATGAGCGTGAACCACTGGTTGCGTTTTGGAACGCGTTTAAAGCGACGTCTATCAAGGTCGTCGCTAACGATGTGATAGCGTTGCCAGAAAAAAATTAATTTTTGGCAAGCCATCGAAGGGCTCCGTATGCACATTCGTCAGTGATATCCGCAGCTATGGAAAGCTTGCTTGGATACGTTTAATCGGGCAGCTAACGCTAAACATGACGCTGTAATTATCGGCAATGAAGGAATCGGCAACACGTATTTTGCATACATCCTGTTGTGTCTTCCATGCCGTGGAGCGACGGTAGTGTATGAGACTCCCGAAGCTAGAAGGTGTTACCTATTCTCTAATGATCTGGTGATTGATGGATACGGTCGAATTTTGATGACGTTCTTGACCGGCCTGAAACGTTTTACGTTTCGAATGAAGTCCGACCAGCAATCTGTATTAGGCAAAGACAATTTTCATCGCATTGCGTTTCGGGTCTGCTTGGTGTGATCTTTACAAGGGAAATTGCGCGAGGTTTTACATGCCAGTCTGGACGAAGCAAGAGATCTTAGACGTGAGCTGGTGTTGTCGAATACGCCAGTGGACATCGTGGAGGACTGCTATCGTCGGTGGGGCGGCAATGCACGCCATGTCCTGCGCGACTCTGAAGAATGGGGTCCATGGAAAAATTTCGACACGTCGATGGACCAATTCAGCTTGAAGGCATTAGTTGGCGAGTGACGAATCGCACGGATTTTAGACCTGATTTTTCTCTTGCTGCATCATCGTCCCAGCGACAAGGAGGGATTTGTCTTTGCGTCGGATTACGTGTGCCAAGAAGATTATCAGAAGCTGCTTGGGCGGAATAGGTGGAAACTAATGAAACTTTTTGCTGCTTCTCGTCGTCGCAGTGGCGATCATGAGGTGCTCTGCTTTATGAGTCCTCGTATGAGTCATAGTATGTTGAGTGCCGCCGCAAGGTGGAGCATGTCGATTTCGACAACTGAGACACAGGGTATGGCAAAGGTCGAATGAGACATTGTTGACGGCGAGGATGATGTTGTGATGGCATTTGTGGTGATCTCGTAAATCCTCAATCAATGCTCGTCTTGACACGAATTTTTTGGAAAAAGCTCAGGGCGTTTTGCGGCAAAGGGGGTTGGAATTGTGAGGGTTGGGTATGGAACGCTCTGTAGATGCTGAATGTCCAGGAATGAACGTTTTTCGAGGCAGATTTTTCGAGCTTTCTTGGAAACTGAGTTGACTTAACCACATCATCTTGTTCCTTATCGGTTGACCATGTGTTGAGCATTTGTTTCGTCCAGGTGTCCCTCCCAAGCGAAAAAAGGGTGTCATAAGAAACTGTTTGCCGCGGAAGTCAAAATTCCCGTAGAAATACGAGCCATCCTTCAAACATCTGAGCGTCATGTACAGAATTCGTCATAACGTCGTCAGACGACGACATACATCTTCCTCCAATGATCATCAAAGCATCATCTAAAGTCGATCAGCAAAATACAACAGCACCGCACTGGCTTCTCTCGTTTAACTACCCATTCACCTTCCAAACAAGTTGACAGAAACTTCAGCAAACGCGCTCACTTCGACACTTTTGCTTTCATGCCGCCCGAGCAGGTCCTTACGCGCTCCTCAGCAGCTAATACGTCTATCGTCGCCACGTCACAACGTTACGACCACCACCTCCCTATTCAGCAGCAAGTGACGCTCCATGACGTGGAGCAGGGTGTCCTGCAGCTGGACGCAGAGCTGCCGCCAGACCTGAAGCGCCGCATGGTCAAGGCCGAATTCAAGCGTCTGAAACACTGTGAGACAGTGCGGCAGTCGCGTGTGCGGAAGAAGAACCAAAGGAAGGGACTGCAACAAGTGAACGCGGAGCTCGAGAGCCAGTTGCAGCTGCTGCTGCGCGCCCATGATAACGAGGAAAATACCCGCTCGAATTTGCGGACCTCCTCGTCCAGGGCCGACTTGGTTCGACGATTTGTAGACTTAATGGAGCAAGTCCGTAGTTTACGTACGGAAAACTCGGCACTCCGAGATGAAGTTTTGCTGTATGACGCACTGGGCGAGCAGCTCCAGCGGCTGCAGGTGGATTTTGATATTCCACGAGCACTTTTGAGCGGGAGTGATGTGAGATCGCCGATTGGCACGGTCCACTTTGAACCGCTGAGTGTGGAGGAAGTGAGTGCTATTTTAGTGGCTTCGCATGAACAGGCGACGTCGTTTTTTGAGACGATGGGACGTGTGGAGACGGCAGAAGAAGACAAGACGATGGGCTGGACGCAGCACCAGCGCATCACGAATGACGGACGCGTGCAGTTTAATTTTACCAAACGCATTGAGACGATTGAGACGGACGAACTGGTGCGCAAGAGTTGGGAAATGTATTGTGACTTTGGACTGTACCACGGCATTTATTCGTCGGTGCAGAAGCTGGAGATTTTACAGAGGATTAATGACGACACGCTCTTGATTCGACGCGATCTGCAGGAAGAACCGTCGGCGCCTATTTTTCGCACCGTCTTTTTGTTATTTCGCATCAAACTTCCGAATGGGTACCTCATCTGCTTTCGGTCGCATAACCCGGCAGTGTGTGTTGTAGACGACGACGACGACCCGAATGTTCAGTGGATGGAGATGTTTTATTGGCTCATGATTACAGACCCGAACGTCGAAAGAGGACACGACCGACCTGTAGACGTGTCGATGTCGCGAGTGCGAGGCTGCGACGTGTCGTTTGGAGGCAATTTGCTCAATAGTCGAAGTGCCAAACATGCTACGGTGTGGAAGTATCAGATAGCGATGGCGCTGCTACGATGGGAAAGTAACGCCGTTGCGCCATTGTTTACGCTGTTTCGAGAGGTGTGATCGTGGACTGTAACTTGTACCTATTTAACGCCTCAGTCGTGGCTGAATGGTTCCACGTGATGAATGGTCACACCTGATCTTTTGGCAGCTCAATTTTGAACGGCGTGTGCGCATGAAAGAGAAGACATTTGGATGATTCCAAGTCCACGAAACAATGTGTCAAGTAGAACCAATAGCCTTGGCTGTTGTTTCACTTAAGCTGATCATGGGCGAAATGCATAGCGGCTTCCGACTTGGATGGGTATTTGTTGCATGCTTAACCCACCTGCTGGACATCATGTCGGCACTGGTTCCACTTGCGTATCGAACAAGGGTCACAACGAAAGGTGGACTAAGCTCAAAGTGCTTTGGTGGAAGCTTCGACAACGCCCATGTCGCTTTTTCTTCTGAATGCGGGCTCTTAAGATCTTGTACAAGCGCGATGTCCTCGCTGCCATTGGCTCCGGTTCGCTGAGCTGGTTGTGACATCCCAACGTTTTCGTGCAAGCCGAAAGTAAGCGACGGAGCAGTCCGTGGTCTTTACTAACCTCCTTCACAGACCCGGCGCATCTGCTCGTCGCGTTTCAAGTCACTTTTGAGTTTGCTGGCTTGAAGGCTGAAGTGCTCCCAGATGCGCAGTTGACTTTGAATCGATGACAAGCCATCGGTTGACAAGTGCGCAGAGAAGCTTGCTATCTTAGCTTTAGAACGCCGCGCAAAATGCAGGCTTGGATCCCGATTAGAGTTGTTTGTTGAGTAGTCGTCGAGAAATAGTCGATATGCTGCTGGGTGATGGAAAAGCGTATGAGCAGGGAGAGATGGGTATTGTGTGCTTTTGACGGGCGCTGGAAAGCTGAGAATGGTCGACCATTTGGCGTACATGGTCGATCTTGGTGTTGAACTTAACTGGTCATATAATGGGATGGATGCCTGACTCGTTTGGTAAACAAAGAGAATTTGGTGTTATGGCGAAGGCGATGGCCGTACACTCCGTCGTAGCCGGCTCGCTCTAGAATAACATCGCTTCATCTAGCAAGCGCGTGCCCCACAAAAGTAATGTGATGCTTGTCAGCCAGTATGAGCTCACTGACCAGGTCGGACGCGACTTTGAATCGATGCAGGATGACTGAAAATCACCTTCAGCCCAGGGTTCGTACGAGACATCGCATTCCTTCTGCGTGCTCCGACAGCGACACTTTGAACACTGCAGCGTCAGGGTCATCTTGAGTACCAGACTTGTGTTGTATGAATGCAATGCATCATCGGACGAGTAGAGAGGCAGCATCACAAAGTAGTGTACCTTTAGAGCGTACGATCGCATCAACCGTCGAATCTTGTGATTAGCTTGCCTACAAGCGGAAGTGCGAGGGGTGTATACGCCAGCACTCCATACATCCATTGATCATGTCGACTGACGGAGGAGAGAAGTGTCAGATCAAGGCAAGTACCGCATCGCAATTGCTACTAGTAAACTTCACAGCCAAGATAGCCAGCAAGTGGCGTGCGCAGCTGCAGCTGAAGGTACTTAAATTCGAAAAGTCCGGGGATGTACTGTACCTGATACAATGATGGTAGATTGCAAGGCGAGAAACACACACTATAACATGGACAAGTTAACTGCGCTGGTGAATCGCTAGCAAAGAGTTCGGCAGTGTTCGTCGTTTTTTTGGCGTAATATTATTGCTGGTTCAAGGCAAAAGCGAAATCATGCCACTGCACTTACTGAATCACAACCACAGCTATCATGAAGTCGCTGGGCATAGGTGGAAGTACTGCAGCCAATCGAAGATTAAGTGCTGATCGGCTTAGCACCGTTTTCCTAGGTACAAGCGAGTACTGAGCTGTATCATACAAAGGTCGGGTCGGATTACGGGTGACCCGTAATCTGACCCGACATCAAATTTTGGATCTTTCCAGTCGACGGTCGAGTGCTGATTCTGCGTGGGTAAAGATGGTGGCCAAAGACGCGTGGCCTTTTCTTTCCTCTCTGTGATGCACAGGCTATTCAACTCTCGTATACCATGACACAAACAGATTGCTGAGCGTACACACTTCAACGTTAAGGTCCTAACGATACAGTGCATCGGGAAGCCTTTGTGGTTTAGGTACACCGTCAAAGTGGAGTCAGCAATGAATGACAACTATGCACAAGTCTGACGCATGGTACAGCGTTTGTCTTCTAGCGCTGCTGCATGCTCGGAATAGCTCGTGTAGAGGCCTATGCGACGAGTGGGGAGTGCGTCGATGATGTGAGCATCTGACTGGTGTCCGTCGAGGCGAAACAACAAGTCAAGGGAGTCAGATGAGATGGTTCATGTGAAGTAGCTGTGGCATTGCAGCCAAGCCATAACATTTTTTTATACTGAACGAAAGGTTTTCATCGCTTGTTGAGAAAATGGGCAACAAACAACATACTGATTGAGTCAATCGACTCCTAGTCGATTATCTCGTGAATTAGAATTTACAGTGTTGGCGCTGATAAGTTTGATACATCGACTGCATATTAGTTCCCATTCGGCGTCAGTACTCTCGACGCACACTCAAAACGCTGTCGTTCTGATGCGAGCTCGAAGTACTATTAGCATACTCTAGGTTGAGACATTTACAGACACAATATACTTGCCAGCGTTGCTATCGACTTCTCTCATTTGACGCACACGACGTTCATTCGCAAAAATATCAAGGCAGCTTGAGGTCTGTTAAGTACATGCGACCATACCGCCGGAAAAAGAAACGCACAGCTGCTGTGAGGCAACCTCCTCTCTCCATCATGTCCACATTCGAGGATAGCGAGGCTTTGATCTGCGTTCGTTGATCAAATGATTAACCGATAACTACCATCGGTCATATATGCAGCTCTTATCGTAGGAGTAAATGCCGGATAGCTAGTAAGCCATAAAAAGAATGAGAATGAGCTTCCACGACGATGTGTTTCGCGCAGCGTTGATTAGGCTCGCTATCGAATGAACCAGCTGTAAGCAGCGGAAAAGGCTACCAAGTACAAGCAATCATGCGATCGAGTGCCCTCATTATTGTCGTGTAGTAGAATTTAAACGAAGCTATATGTTTATACTGCCGCTTTCCGTCAAATTCTTTTTTCAATTGACATTCCGTCAACACAGAAAGCAGTCCGGCCCCGTACTCAGAAGTCTACCGAGAATGCATCATTCGTTGCTCAATATGTCACACAGCAAGGATTACATCGCCCTGTCGACATGGTCCTCGTCGTGTCACCTATCCAGCGATAAGACTCATAGACGTCCTTCTCATCGACTTAATTTCGCCCTGGTGCGAAAGTTTGTCGCGCCATGCCGCCCACAACCTGTTCAAAGCCTTACGTTCCGATATGTTTCTACGCAACGACCTCACATCATAGAACCCGTGAACTGATGTTTGCGGACGCGTTTAGACCAGAGATGCGGGCAGGCGTCCGTCCCTCGTTTCGTTGCTGCTGTCAGCCACTATGCTTCCGCGACGGGCCTCCGCCACAACGTTTCGAAAACAGTTATTCTACCGTTCTCAGCTTGTGATACTACCCTCCGCGGCCACCTACAGGATTTGGGATTTTCAGTGGTCGGAGACATGGACTCCACCGTCCTCTATGGAGTTTCTCAAAGTCCCTGTATTCCTCTCCAGGAGATATGATCGTATCATTCCGCTCATGTTTTCACGCTGCCTCCTGTGGCGGTACCGCGCTCGCTCTCTTCGCGGGCAAGCTGCTATTCTTCGGACTATAGTCCTACCCTTGCTTTGGTATACAGCGGCGGTTTCCCCGCTGCCTCCTATCGTGGCCACCCAGGTCACAAACCGATGCGAGACGTTCTTGTTCGAGCATGCTATCTCCGCCTCCACCCCGATTCGGGGTCCCATGCCGGAAGAATGGTTGTATTGGCCGACGTCTCAAGGGGGGTTGGGTCTACCACACGTGCATACGTTTGCTCAGACACTTCAGCTCTGTTCTCTACATGACGCGGTCTGTTCCGCTGGCCGCCCGTCTCAGGTTTCCCGCTGGAGCGCACCCTGCCTTTCTCTCTTCTCTGCTATTCTGGATTCTGCTGGTTTTGGTTTCTATATACTGTATTCTCCAGTTCCCCGCTCTGTGCCCCCCCCTCGGTGGTCTATTGTGGGTCGGTTCTGGTTCGCCACTTTGCAAACTTGGCAACGGCTTCATGCATCCCCCCACAACAATTCTGCGTATGACAGATACGCCATCGATGCCCCTCTTTGGAGAAATTTTCGGTACAAGGTCGGTACGCTTGGTCGCCTGGTCGAGGACTCTTCCTCTCTGGTGCTCCGCTGTAGGGATCTTGGCTTCTTACGTGTACGGGACTTTCTTATACGCCGAGGGCGACCTCCGGATCAGGCACTGTGTCACGAACTCTTGGCAACTGAAGACTTTGCGAGCCCTCGCCTACGCACCCTTGCTACCTCCACATTCCTCACCAAGCTTGAGTCTTGGGGACTCACATCCCTGCCGGTGGTACAGGGCCCTACCCTTCCGGATCTCCTGCGTAACGCCTTCTATGGATGGTCCTTCCAAGGCGTTTTGTTCATCAGTCTCAGCAATCGCCGGCTATACAACATGCTCCATACCTTACCCGTTATTCCCCGGTGGCCCCATGTTGCTCAAGACCTCACGGGGGCGCCCAATTGGGCTGCCCTCTGGAAACTGGAGCTTTCTCTGGATCGCTTCATTCTTCCTGTCCTGAGTGATCTGCAATTTCGGGTCCAGCATAACGCGTTGGGGGTGCGTCGAAAGCACTCTTATCACACGACCGATGTCTGTTGTGCTCACGGGTGTGCTACCGTTGAGTCAACCCGACAACTCTTCTGGGACTGCTCGATTGCTCAGGCGGTGTGGGCTCTACTTCTTGCTCCGTTTGAATCCTTGGTGGACAGGCCTATCACTTGGGAGCATGTGCTCTACCTACACGACTTACGTTTCGCTGAGGCTACTGTCCAGTGTCATACCCTCCATAATCTGTCATTGGCGCTCAATATCGTTCGCTGCTCGGTCTTCTACGCGCTGTGTTGCATCGGAACGACCGGATTTTTCAAGCGGTCCTTTGATCGCATCTAGTGCCTCTTTGCCGGGCGACGGCCTATGTTCGCCTTCACCTCGTTCGACTGGCCTCTACTATCTTTACGAACCCGCGTATGGCTCGGCTAATTCGGTCCCTCCTTACGCAGGTGTGAGGGTGTTCTACTATTTTCCGCGCTGCGGCCCAGAACCTCCCCTGGCATTATCAACTCGGAGTTCTCCCCTTTCTTGGGCCAATTGCGGGGTGCACCACCTTTGTACAATAGATCCACAACTACGCCGGGTGCGGTATTTTTTTACATTGGCGTGTGTGTGCCATGTGGGCTCGCAACATCTCATCCGATTTTTAGTATCGGGGTTTCCTATATGGGGGTCCCAACCCCCAGGACTCTATCAGATCGTGTTTCCAGCTTTCTTTGGGGTGATTGCGGGATGCATGACGTGTGTATGATGGATCCACACACCTATGTCGGGTGCGGAATTGTTTTACATTAGCGTGTGTGTGCCATATTGGCTCGCTACATTCGGACGCGATTTTTGTTTCGACTGGGTTTATTCAATCCTACGGATTGCTACGCCTGATGCTGGTACTCAAGCTACTTCTCTTGCCCGTTTCATGCATCCTGGTCCTACTCACCATCGTCCTTCTTCTCTTCTTCGCCGGCCGTGATGTATGGTTCCTGTTTCTTCAAAGCAGGTTCATGGCCGCATAATTTTCGTCCTTTTGGGCTGGGCACTGTCACTGAAACCACCATGTTTGTCCAGTGCGTCCGGTATAGTCGGCGATTACCTCCTCTCCCGTTCGGATAGTCCTTTGCGATACCATCGAGATGACGACTCTGCGTCGCCCTCGCGCCTCGATGTACTCCGTGTTGGGGTTGCAGGAGTGCGCGTGAAACGAGCCTTTCCCCCCTTGTTCCGCGCTGACGTACAACTGACATCTACTGTCGTCCTTCTCGTTCAGCTTGATCGTATATGCGGCGTTCGACTGGGGTGCGAACACGTACGTACCCCAATACTGACACCCGACGGTTCCTGCGGCGATTGGCCTGGCGGCGAAGATGCCAAGTCCTTGACGTGTGAATCTCAACTGCAACCGGCACGTGCGGAACCAATTATTGCACCTCTTCGCCCTCAGGGAACACGTACCTTCTTCGCACACTTGGTACTCGGAGGAATTAGCGCATGCGTCTATTTCGCACGTCTCAGGTGCCCCCCCATTTCCCCTCCCTCGCCCCTTCGTTCTCGAACGATATGCAGAACGGGTTCAGCATCTTCGTCACATTCTTCACGTCCGTGGGCCAAGGCACCTGTTGGCCTTGGGGCACATTGTTGATTAACCATTGACGAGTCTCTGGCGCCGTCTCCTCCTCCGCGTCGCTGTTTCGGGTGAGGTGGACGACCTCTCCCAGCTTCCCCTCCTCCTTGCCGTCTTCGCCTTCCCAATCGAATTCGCCCTCCGCCGCCGTGCCCGTTCGCCTTCTTCGTCGATCCTGCCGCCTGTTTCTTCCTCTGCAGGGCGAATTCCTGTGGCTTCTCCGATGATGCTGCAGCCGCTTGTCTTCAGCTTCCTCCGATAATTATTCGTCTGCGTTACCCTTTGGATGCCGAGGTAGTCCTTGGCCCTCTTCGCGCGCTTCTTGTGCTCACTCTGTTTTTTCAGTCCTCGCGAGTCCGGGTATCCATGGCGGCCTCACTCGTACCACCCGTAATTCCTGCGCCATCTCCACAGGAAGCACGAGCGCTCATGCACGGCTGCGCCGTATTTCGCCCCCATCGTGAAATCCTCGCGTTTCGGCATCGGTGGTATTTTGTCTCTTGGTGCGTCCACGTGGGCGGGCAGCACTTCTTGTTCATATAGCTTTTTCCAGACTGGGTTTTCTACTGTCTCCCGGCTCTCGGCTTCGTGAATCGAATGGTTGGTTCTCCTGTACTGGGCTCCGGCCCTGGTAATCCAGCCGTTATGCGCCTCTCTGATTGGTTGGACTTTTTCTGCTGCCATCCCACCCTATTTTAGGTCACTTTCCCTACTTTACTCTAATCTAGCATAATGGAATTTTTTCACCAGAGATGCGGGCAAATCGATCTAGCACATATTCTACTCTATTTCTTCTTGGCAAACGTATCGCGTCGTCCGCACGCATTATATAGAATGGAAAGGGACCACTGAACTGCGTAGCTGAGACGGACAGTTTCACATAAGTTTAGAACCGACTTTTGCCCACTACTTATTTCCAGCGTATCTTTACATTGATTGCAGTTGCCTCAATTAGAATTCGGTCCGTCCTGACGGAGTAAGCTGTTGACGGGTGCTGATCAAAGCGTTACCCAAGTAGATGACTATCAAGTCACAATTGGTCATTACACAGCACGTACGACGTCAACGATTACAGTCGTGTCAGTTTTTGCACATAGGCAACTTGATTGCTGAATATCCTTACGGTTCTGAGCCTGTTCCCGGAACATGTTCGAATTTTGAAGGTGCAGATTACTGACCAGGAAGTCGTGGCTTCACCAGTGCATCGCTTGTCTAGCTAGACGATGGTCCAGCTAAATTGCTGCGAGTGGATGTCTTGGCTTTGCAAAAGATCTGGCTCATGGAGCAGAAGCCACAATAAGCTTCGTGGGTCTACCCCTCCCATCTTTTCTATTAAGTGAGTGACAATTATGTAAGTCGACAATCATCCATTAACGTCTATAGAATCCAATACATTGCAGCAGATCATCATTGTCAAGTCGTTTGCAATACAAGCGCGCAAATGCTAAAGCAACGAGTCAATGGTGTCACACTTGTTACACCATCAGAACGAATAAGCGTGATCTACAAGATCAAAGACCATCCTAAAGCCACATATATGTCCACTTCCCAATCGGCAGCCAGCTGCAACAAAGGACATAGACGAGACCCTCAGGGGAGCCAGGAAACTGGCCCCTTTCGTTGGGCGGGAAGTCCTTCATAGTGGGGCCAAGGTAAAAAGAGGGAGAGTTTCTCCTCGCTGCATGCGCTACGGGAGGCAGCGCAGCGTGTGACTCGAGAGAGAAGCGGTCCGCAGGATATCCTAGTACAGGCCACGTCGACGATAGATTGAATCACCCTGCAAAACGAAGAAGTTCCTACTCTTCGCGGTCTGCCTACAACTCGCCGAAACGTTCGCTGAGCAAGAGCCCGGTCCCACGAAGAGAACTCCCCCAAGACCGTGACGAACCCCGTTGAGATATAGTACCAGTTGTTTAAGTACAGTAGCACTGAGCCAGATAATCTGCGTCAAGTAGTGCGTCTGGGCACATTTGAGCACGTTGTGAGCCCGATCCGACCTGAAGATCAAGAAGTCGACTACGAGGTGATGGCCAAAATTTACTTTAAGATGGCTCGCTGGGACAACCGCAGTGGTAACAGGACTCCAAGTCTAGCGTCCTCTATCCCCTAATCAAATTTCTCCGAGTGTGAGATCAGCCCCGCCATCCGGTAGAGTGCACACAAGAATCTAACCCCGGACTTGGTCAACGGCGGTTCCACGGGACCTTTTGGGAATGCCCTGCCGTGACGCCCGATGTCTTGAGCCAGCAGATAAAGAAAGCTAGGAGTAGTAAGACTGTGTCATGGTAGATGACACGAGATGGTTACCACAAAACCAGACATCTTATTAGTGATAAGTAGCTCTAATAGACAGTCTGAGCCTCTCTACTACGGTTACAAACACTACGTCCGCATAAATTTACTTCAGCCAATCACACCATACATTTTGTACTTTACAGCTAGCTGAAAAAAACCCAAAAGGAAAGCCAAAAACGTGCGCTTCCTGGCGCCAGGCAGACGCGCTGAACGTAGGCTGGACGTAAGCGGTCAAGCAGCAAAAGTACGCACTTAAAACTTTCTGCGTTTTGCTGCGCCATTCACTATAATTTGTGCTGCCATGTGTCTTTGTTGCTGATGTTGCTCTGTTTAGGTGCAGTTACTGCGTACCAGAAAGTAGCCGAAGAACGCTACCACACGAGCACTATAAGCTACCGTAAAGTCAAGCGTTTCATACGAGGTTAGCAAAGGTCATTAGTATCATGCTGGACCAGTATTACGTACTTAACAGTTTTTGTGTTGCTGCGCCTTGAAAAAAATAATATTTGAATTTTTTTGTGTTGCCATTTTAATTTGCTTGTTGTCGTTGTAGTTGTTGTAGTTGTTGCAATTGATGTTTGTTTTTGCTGTTGTTACTGCTGTTAGTGCAGCCATTTGCATACAAGCACCTCAAGCTACAGGAAAGCTAAGCTTTTCACGCGACAGAGTTGACAATGTCGCCGGTTTTTTCTTGACCGCATGTGTGGTCGTAGTATCAGTGTCTGTGGCTTTAGCGATACCCATATTATTCTTACGGCCATTTTTGCGGCTTTACAATACAGCTTTTAATATTTGCCATTTATCACCATACCTCTTTATCGTACTTCTAACATCCTTTGTTAAATTCTTCCAGTTGTTTTCGTTTCAAACATATTACATAATAGAAACAACCACCATCAATCCTCGTCAACTGCAGAACATGTTGATGACCGTGGATGTATTTTCATTAAAGCTTATAGAACACGATGATAATTATGTAGACCGTGACCGGCCACGGGAAAAATGTTTATTTGAATTTAGAAGACATTAACTGATTCGATCGTGTCGATGTTTGTATTCCTCCCTCCTTGTCTACGCCTCAACTCGGCTCTTGCTATCATCATCATCATCACAACCACTGTTTACATCATCAAAATATTCACTTTCTTTCGCAATAGATGCACCATCAGTCAAAAGCTCAACTCGGTAACTGCGTCGTCCACGATAATTGCACGAGTTCCATTCACAAAATTAATTATGTCATTGCCTCCCGCGTCTCATCCGAACCGACATTTGACAGTGCTTCTTGGAAAAAATTCTGTTGTCCATCAATCTCCTCGAACTGTTGTGCTTCGACCTCGGTCAGGTTACAAGGTTTACCACCGGCTCTGATGCCTGTCTCTCCAGATAATGCTACTCTACCTTTCTTCTTCCGCGGTCGTAGGTAGCCGAATTTCGACCTTGCTGGGCCTCTGCATGCACTGGAACTTTGCGTATTCATGTAAACATACCTCAGTTTTATTGCTCTTGCACCGAGTAAACGATTCTTATTTTGATGTGATTAAAGCCCAAATTGCTTCAAATATCAACCTGCTGAGGCAGCGGATGAGGGTATTGACAAGAGCTACATGGCAATCTTCATTACATTAGAGTAACCCATATACAATGTCAGACAATATAAAAAATAGTGGGGCAGAAAGCAGCATATATTTAATCTTAACATTTGTATGTGAGTCACATTGGTCACATTCACTTGTATGATACTATTAATATAGGGGTCAATTTCGGTCACTTTGGATAAGTGACAAGGTCAATTGACCTGGTCAATTGACATCAGTCGGTCACTCACATCCCTGCTCGGGATGGTCTGTTTGTCAAGATCCTGAAATACTTGACCCGGGTACTGTTTAGTACCATACTTACCACACTCAGTGTAATGGAGTGCCTCCGTTACATGATACTTTACATAAGGTAAATCTTAAGTATGAATATTATGTTAGGATATGCATCATATTCTAATAATATTAGCTTAACAAGTAATATTGTGAAGCAGAAGTAATACACTGCGTATTGGTTGATATGAATTAACGATATCAACCAATAAAGCCGAGCTACGACAGAAGAACGCAAAGAGTGGTGAGCAGATAGTTACAATACATGTTTGTATCTAACTTTAGTTAAAAGAAGACTAAATAGAATTTATTAACAGGAGATTTAACTATACTAAATACAGCTCTACTTTTACCCTTTATCTCGTGTTGAAACCTTCCTCTACACGATGCGTGTACGTGAAGTCTCTAGGCACCAACTTACTTTGTGTTCAGTGTAAGCATCTTGTACTCTAACAGACAAGCGATCGGTGCCCCGTTATACTCCTAAACGTCCAATGTAAACGTGACACTCGAGATCTTTACCTCTTCTGCCACATGCAAGTCAGTCACAAACTTGATCTTTTCTGAATAGTAGCTTACGATCGACTGTGTCCTCGACGAAGCACTTCAAGTGCCCACTTGTGCCTCGTCTTCGATGCCAATAACACCTAGGTACAAATCGAGTGGCTCAACACCAAGATATGGACCTCCTCGAACCAAGTTCAATCGTCCTTACTTCCAAATTTCAAGATAAGAATACTGACTTCCTAGCCCAGAATCCTGGAGCTCCATCAGATACCTCGATCACTTTTCGACTTGTCAAATGGTGACGAATCGCGCGCGTTGTGCTTTAAAAGTGGATGTACATTAGTTACACACTGTTTAAGGAGTGAAGACATTGGTTTGAATCTCTCTGCATAATTCTTGCTGTATTTATGAAAGGAATTAGAAAGCCCAGGAGCTGACGTGGACTGTTCACATGTTGCGGGACTGGTTGTTCCTTTATATCCTTAACTTTGTTGGGTCTGCTCCTGAAATAGTGTTTTCCCACGATTCAGCCCAGTATAGGTATCTCGGGAACCACTATAACGCATTTCTGCAAGTTGAAATATAGTTGAGCATCTCCCAGAGTCTGCAACATAACGTCCGAATGACGCTAGTGCTACTCAACCTCTCTTAAACCGTATTCGGCCTTACTAAGAACGAGCACATCGTCAAGTGGTGAGGCGCGTCGGCACGATAGGGACGCATCGCATGAGCGACTACCCGGTTGAATGTCACTGGTGCGTTTTTCAACCCTTGTGGCATCACTAGCCACTTCCACAGCATACCGCTTGGGGTGACAACTGTCGTCTTTGATATATCGGTCTCATTCATGAGTACCTGATAGTAGCCATCCTTCAAATCCAATGCGGAAAATATTGTTGACTTCCCCAGTGAGTTCCTTAAGACATATCTCCGTGGGTCGGTGTCTGAGCTGAGATGATGTCCGTGCTCAACTTATTGTAAGCATGAACTACGCGCAAATCACCTGTTGCCTTACGCACACGAAAGGTCTGGCTGCAGTGAGATCACTTGCTCTCACGTACATGTTCCTCCTTGGCTCTCTTGTCGAAGAACTGGTAGATATAGTCTACCTGTTCCTTCGGTAACGACCACTGCCTGATCACGCAATACTTGGTGACAGGTTCCACTTCAATCTCGCGCCATATACCTGTATCTACCGGTGGGCAGTTCGGCACTTCTGTAGTAAAGCCAACACGGTGCTTCCACAAAACTTCGTATAACGGACTGCTTTTCGAGGCGTCCCAGCCTTAAGCAGCGAATCGTTTTTTCTGGTCGGTCTCCAAGACACTCTCGTCCATTGTGGACGAAGAGCAATAGTCCATTAAGTTCTCGTTTGGAACTGGTACGACTATCTCGTGGATCTTTCCTTTGTATTTCGGACAGGAACAGATCCCACGTCATCTCCGAGCGATTAATTATCTCTTTGGCAGATCCCAAGACATGCTAGAACACCTCCATCAAAGATGCTTCCGGCATCTTGTCTTCGACGGCCTCGAACTTTTCGTTCGTAGGTCCGTCCTCTTGGACTGAGACTGATCCAAATGTCACTCCTTTCGACGTGCCTTTGATTGTCTTTACAATCCGTCTGGTGCGCGTCACACGTTGCACCAAGACATTCTTTGACTTGAAAGTGGGTGTCGTTGCTGTTGTAGCTAACGTATCCCTTACAACATCATGAGGACCTTGGCTTTGTGCCAGTTCCTGCGACACTTGACTTACCGTCAGCTTGCTATTAACAATACCAGACTCACCGAGCTGGTTAGTACTTGGTGACGTGTGACCCACCGTTAACGTACCCCTGACTGCATTGAACACAGCATCATTTACGTTAGCCTCTCGCAAGAGCACATTCTTTCCGGTTTCTTGCGTAAAGCTAACGACCGTGCGTGTTCGCCAGTCTATCCATGGTTGGTGGTTTACCAACCGAGGCGTGCCTATGATGAGGTCATACGGACTCTCCATGTCTAGCACTGTGAAATTCTCTTTACAAGAGAAGTCACTAAAACTGAAGGTGCGCTAAACGTAAACTCCCTCTGATTTCATTAGCGTACCGTTTGCTAAACGAACGATGGCTTCTTCACACTTGCCATCCCGGCTAAGCGATCACACATCGTCGGAATCTTTTTCAAAGCCGCAAGATTTGCAAGTTCTAGGATGCACCCGAATCTACGAGAAGGGTCATCACCTGGTCATAGACTCGCACTCGAGCGCTATAAACCAGCATGTTTGAGAACCATTTGTTTGGTACCTCGGGGACTTTGCTACCCATTTGTTCAACGACTCTAAACGTTTGAATAGCTTCAGAGTCCGCGTCAGTAGGGCATCCCGCCCCCACTGCGTTACCGCATTTCCCGACCCACGATTAGTCGATGCGGAATCCGAGCGTCTCGCATGCTGATTTTTTGCACCACTCATTGGAGTAGGAGTTTTTTTGCTAGACGATTTCGCGCTATCGCCCACTTTTGCATAGCAGCGAGCCATAATATGGCCGCGCTTGCCACAATTGTAGCAGACAAAACCTGTGTTGCCCAACTACATTGGAGTGGATGCAGACCTTTGGTTGCCGGCTTTTGCCAAGGCGTTACCGAAGCACTGTTGTAGGATTGCTCCTCAACTAAAGCAATCTCAATTGCATCTTCAATTGTCGACGGCACCTATCTGAATAGATCCTGTCGCGCTGGGCCATGCTTCAGTCCATTTAGGAACGTGGGCAACTCAATTTGTTCCGGTGTAGGACCCACAATAATAGACGTCGAAAGCGAGCGAATGGCCTGCACATAGTCTTACAAGACTTGCGGCACCTGTCGCGAGCTAAAGAAACGCGCTTGAAGCAACACTTTCATTATTCAGCGGCTGATACTTGCCGCGGACCTTTGTAAAGATTGCCTATTATGGAAACGCATTACTGTCTGCCAAAATTGCTGAGTAAGCCCATTCTGAGGCCTTACTACGCAAAGCTTCTCCACACCACATTGCTCCACTGCTAGAATCCAGTGCACAATAGTGCGGGCGGCAGTGCCATCGAATTCAGGAGGGTCCATCCTGATAGACCGCGGCTGAATAGACCGGGCCGATAGCGACTCAAAGTTTCATGGAGCTTTTCGTTCCGAGCCTGCTCGCGAAGAAGATCATCATGGGTCTTATGGAATCGGCCACTTCATCGCTTTGTGCCTCGGAAGCGCAAATTCGCTGTCCGAGCACGAACTTATTAAACTGTTCCAGTTGGGAAACGTGTTGCTATGGTGGGCGACTTAGCAAATTAGCTAGGGCTTGGTCACCAAGTCCCTGGGCCATAAGCTCAGCCACCTCCGTCTAGTTCTGTAAGAGATGAGGGAAATTGATCCTAATTAACATTGAGGCTCATCCTCACTAACACAATCATAGAGAGACGAGTCGTGGAAGGAATACTAGTGCTATCAAGTGGAGGCGGGCGCTTAAAGCTGCCACGCACCACCTCTACGCACACATTCAGGCACGTGTGATAAAGCGGTTTTATCCTCTTCTCTCGCGTGCATCGAGGTTCGAGTGGGCGTCTTACGACTGCCTCACCGATAGATTAACGCTTGCTGCTTGTTGTGGATCGGTTGCGGTTTCCCGTCCTCCGGCACACACGTCACAATTAGGTTGCAAAAAATACTGTTTCAGTTTAATTTATCGAACAAAGTCTAAATGGCTATTGGCTAAAAGGCAAACGATTAGGCGCGTGCTCCGATGAGACTCGGTCTCTACAGCGCGCTTAAACGTATTTAATCGCTTAGATGACGTATTCGTATGAAATCATCTAATGACGTCAAATAATGACGCCATCCGCGTGTGTGATACACACTTTGTGGTAGGCACGCTATTCCTGTGCCTCATCCACATAAAAGGTCTAAGCGCGTGTGTTAGGCTTCCTTTTGCTGTACCTCAACCGCATGAAAGGTCTAAGTTCTCATACTTTCCGTGGCTTTCCGTACCTTTACTTGGGAAGTCTCGTGTAACAGTTTGACTCTGTTACAATGACCATGTAAAAAGACCAGACGAATGGATAACATGGCATACGTTTAGCACTTCCGGATCCTGCGACAAAATAGGATTAGCTAGTTCGGAGCCTATCAACGCGGTAAGCTTATCAAGCTAAGGTTCGAGCCCCAGGGATATGAGAAAGGTTCTCCATCTCGAGCGAGGTTATTCTTTGAGACTCAAGTTTTTAAGATTGGCTACTAGTGCTACCAAGTATAGTAAGGCTACATCCCCCATAGCCAAAGAAAGCTTTTGGCTTACAGCCACTCAGTTTTACACACTATTAACGACGTCTTGAGAGTAGAACTGTCTTAAAGACCTAGGAAAATGTTTAGAGTCGACAAGCTTAACTTGGTGGTCAGACAGGGACCATATGCACAACTGCTCTGATAAACTGGTTTCAAAGGAACTGTTCTTGCTACTACTCTTAAGGCTTAATGACCTTTTCTAAGATGTATCCACAGTAATAAACCACTCCCCAAGTACCATACACTGATGTTAATCATGCTACTATAATGTACTTATTATGCTGGTGGATTGGTGAAACGTCTGTCAGTCATTAAAGTATGACGTACTTAGTACTGCTGTGTTAGTCTAAGAGCCACAACTGACTGGGTACGGTATTAATAAAATCACTTTTTACGGCTCACACCCAATACCTCTCTAAGGATATTATCAAATCTGAATCAATGTATTGTACTCCATTACACTATTGTGATCGTTATGAGGAAAGATATCAAGGCAAGGTCGGCAATTAACAGAAATATCGAAGATTTACGAGAAGTTGTACGGAAAGAACGTGCTGCTGTGAGCACAATCCTAAAGCTGAGCAGGCACCCAAGGTCATAACGGAGAGCTCAAGGCAGACAAACCGACTGGTACGCAAGATGAGCACTGAGTTATACATAAAAAAATCGGATTACCCTCTATTTCAGCCGGCAAGTCCGACAATGTGGAATGTCGTAGTTCCTATTGAATATATATTGAGATTAAGAATTCCCCGCAACTAGGTCTCGGCAAGGTAAGGTAGTACGCTCCAGCAGGTCCTTTCGTACGCCTTCCTGGATGCATCTTCGGTTGCTGCTTGCCCTTCTTATTGCCTGTGTAGAGAGCCGTTGCTTCTCCTACCCGTGCTGCCTCCTTCTGGCGCACTTCCTCAGCAATTAACTTGCTCACAAGGTCACTGAAGTCGAAGCTTGTAATCGACATGCGAAATGCCTGAACCAAGCTCTCGTAGCTTGGAGGCAAACTTCGCAACATCACCGCGCACACATCTTCCTCACTTGGACCGCAGCTTGCATTGTTCATCTTCATGACGATATCTTCTAGCTCCGTCACATGACCACTGATGCTCGATGCAGTGTACTTGAACGCCGCGAACTACACAATCTTCTTGCCGGCGAGCGCGTTCAACACACTGGACTTGCCCACGTTTGGATGACCGATCAGACCGATGGTTACCTTAGGTGTGTGGGCGGAGCCAATCGCTCCAGCGCTACCAGGTGCCGGGAGGTCCGTCGACGTCGCAGCCGACGCAGATTGTAGCTGTACCTGGTAATGGCCTTTGAGTTCGGCATGCTCCTCACGGTCACAACGAGTGCATAACAAGTATCCTCGAGCGATAGCATCCGCTTCATCCTTGACATTGGCGTCGGTACTGCTCGGCCTCCCACCAGTTGCACATGACATACAAGCGACGACAGCACCGTCACTGCCGCAGTGCTGACATTCGTAATGCGCGGCTAAACCATCATCACCTGCTTTGCTATGTCGAACGCCACCATGATTCTTCTGTTTGCGTCTACTACGACGTTTACCACCTGCTTTCTGGTCTTGCGCAGCATCAAAATGCGGCGGCAAACTCTCTCGTGTCAAAGCGTCTGTGTTCAATTCTTCAGCAAGCTGTTGCGCCTCTGTGGTCTCAATGCCGCAAGCCGCCAGGATATCCACTGCACCCTTAATCGCCGACGCATCGCCTACGTCAAGCTTCTTGCTACAGGCGGCAAAGAGACAATGAAAATTTGCCCAATCAAGCCCAACATCTGGTTATGAGCCCAAGCAACGACTCCGGTCTCAAGATTCAGCTTTTCGACGGCTCGAACTACGTGCTATGGAGCTTCAAGATGAAGATGTTTCTGATGTCAAAGGGATTGTGGGGAGCAGTATCTGGTGACGAATTGGTTTCTACGGCCAAGGAGCAGCAAGCGCATGCGGCGATTGTGCTGAATCTCAGCGACGGACAACTGATGCACGTCATCAATGCAGCAAATGCAAGGGATGCGTGGGAAAGGTTAGCGAAGTTTCATGCAACGCAAGACATGGCGAATAGGCTCTGGCTCAAGGAAAAGTTCGCGGCGTTCAAGTACACTGCATCGAGCATCAGTGGTCATGTGACGGAGCTAGAAGATATCGTCATGAAGATGAACAATGCAAGCTGCGGTCCAAGTGAGGAAGATGTGTGCGCGGTGATGTTGCGAAGTTTGCCTCCAAGCTACGAGAGCTTGGTTCAGGCATTTCGCATGTCGATTACAAGCTTCGACTTCAGTGACCTT
>JH598069.1:100102-118707 GCA_000173235.2 Hyaloperonospora arabidopsidis Emoy2
CTCAATATCGAGGAGAAACGTGCCGATGACAAGGTTGAGGCGAGTCAAGATGGTTCTAACCAGAACAAGAGGAAGATGCTGAAAGTCGTGCACGGCGGCATCATGAACAACATGGGTGATCGCAGTCGCTCTTTTTGGCTATTTGAGAACCTTCAGATTGCCCTTCGCTGGGAGCAGAATCTTGGTCTGGGTGAACCGCTTAGCTGAAGACCTTAGACAAAAGCTAAGCATGGACATTGGAAGCCAAGTCTGAACATTGTCCTTGTATCTTACGACTGCAGCGCTTCCGGTGGCTTTCGATGAGTGGAACGAATGGGCATTGGAAGCAGCGTCACGTCAAAATTGCAAAGTTGCACGGAGAATTGAAGCATGCGATGAAGACATGTCAGATTCGGAAGGTGCAAACGATGGTTTATAGCAGCCGTAACATACGTAGAAATTAGTGATACGTGATGTATATGATAATAGTTGTAGATAACGCGTACGCATGTAAACTAGAATAAACTGAGCGTGCATATCTTGCTACAGCATTCCAACATTCTTGTTCACACTCGAACCGGCCGTCCACAAACAGACTGTATACTGTTAACCCGCAGAACTCGACATTCAAATTATAAAAATTAACGGTCAACGGCAATTACTCGCAGTCTACCAATGACGGTGACGCCTAGTTTAACCCCATAATAGCATGTTGTAGCCTTAAAATTGCAAATATCGCTGCGGTCGTCACTTGACAAGTCACAGAAATGCAGCGTAGTACTAGAAATAACGACGTTAGCCGCAATCGCTTAAACAGATGTTGGTTATTGGGTGCCATTTTGATAATCAACGTCATTTTTTATCTCTGGTTTTAGGCTACGGCTAACGGTCTTGTCGGTTTAGCAGTCCAATTCGTGCTCATTACACGTACAAATGAAGCTATTGTAGGTAGTTGCAGCAGATACACGAAGCAAGACAGATATATGTCGTTACGCTTCACTTGTCTGTAGCATCCGCAATTGTCGAAGCAAATAGTGTAGAAGATTCCTGATCGAGCTACTGTCACTGGAACCGTGACCTTTTTTAGTTGATTATGACAAGTGGTCACTGCGGCGCATGCGCAGTAATTTGGTAGGGCCATTCGTTTCGAACGCACGTTGTGTGGATATCTTTGTCCACTTTGACAACAGTCTGGTATCAAAAAAAGCAGTACAGAAGGAGAATATATCGCTAAGTACGTCAAGTACGACCAATGCCGGTGCCATGTTTATCAGCTCATACCGACCAGTCCACGTTGGAGCTGGCTGACAGACATGCAGCAATTTGCTAATATCGCCATGAGCAGCGCACAAGCACTTCTCTCTGCGTTGGATGTGCATTGAGGTGCTTGTGCATGTATGGACCATGTCACTGGACAGTATATCGTACGTGCACCCAGTGATATATGAGCGACTCACTGGACGCTGGTGCTAAAAGGATGCACTCTTGCTGTATAGCAGACAGGTAGTACCTGGTCATTGTCTTGTAGGACTCTAGGCTACTGAGGAGAGCAACAAGGTAAAGATTTTTTGTAAAGGCATTGGGTCTTCAGAATACTTATTGATCTTTGCTGTGTGCCCTTTGGACTCAGCCTCGATGGCGACGATGACGAATTTTACGTTTGTTTCGGGGTGGGTAGATGCTATTAGAGACCACCACCTATCAGGGGAGTTTGGGCTCTGTGAAGTGTGTCTAGTGGTCTTATAACTGAAGGACGCTGTAGTACTGCTGCGTTTGGTCCTACGGTGACCTGGAGGTTTAATCGACCAAGCCATTATCAAATAATTCGACTTTGGACAAGGAGGATCTAGGCAAATTTGGGCAGAAGGCATCCATATGCTACTACAGAAATAACAATAACATTTCTTTCACGTGTTTTACTGTAGAAGGAAGAGAATATGGTTAGCTCCATTACCCATCTTCTGTCTTCCAGGCGGTTAGAGATTTATTGCTGTAGACGTATTGCCCCTAACATTGCAACTGCCCGCCTTTCGTAAAACAGCCAGCACTAAAATTACGCGGACAGCCTAGGTTAGGCCCGAGCCAGGGGCGTCTGAGCTATTGTAAAAAACTGATGTCGGACGGTGGCTTGCGTCCTAAGACTCAATATTTCTCATTGTAGCCAATATAAACAATAGAGGGTGCTACAAATATCCCGTTAGCTTCGACGTCTGCCATAGAAACACGTCGTACTCCACGTCGGCCGTGACTGCATCCACTCTTTATTAATTATCCAGCTTCAACTTGGTTGTCACGCTAGATATGTTACTATCATACGGTCAGTAGGACGCCAACATAAACAAAAAGGCATCACGTACACATTCTTCTGCACAAGCCAATGAGTAGCCTATGGTCCCTGATCTGCATTTCAATCCTGGTCCTCCCAACCCAGAGTTCGATCAACAGCCTTGTGCCACTGGTGGATGAAATGGCTACGCTTCTCAGGCTCCATATCGGGGTTCCAAGTGGTGCCAACCTGCCAATTCTCGCGCAGCTCATCTTCTGTCTGCCAGAAACCGACAGCCAAGCCAGCAGCGTACGCGGCACCGAGCGCTGTCGTCTCGGCTACCGCTGGACGGATTACTGGCACGTTTAACACATCTGACTGGAACTGCATGAGCGTATGGTTCACCACCATACCACCATCAACTTTCAGCTTTGTGAGATGGACGCCGCTGTCGCTTTCCATAGCTGCCACTACCTCCTGTGCCTGGAATGCAGTCGCTTCCAGAGCAGCTCGACAAATGTGCTCACGGGTAGCATACGACGTCAGACCGACCATTACACCACGTGCGTCATCACGCCAGCGCGGCGCAAAAAGCCCGGAGAACGCCGGCACAAGATACACACCACCGTTATCCTGGACTTGATTTGCAAACTCCTCGACCTCCTCTGCACTGCGAATCATCTTGAGATTGTCACGCAGCCATTGCACGAGCGATCCTGCAAAGGGGATCGAGCCTTCCAGTGCATACACAGCCGGCTGGTCGCCAATCTTGTAGCCCAATGTAGTAAGCAGACCCTTGGTAGAAGGTGTGGGTGTCGTCCCTGTATTCATCATAAAGAAGCATCCTGTCCCATACGTATTCTTCGCTTCACCAGGAGAGAAACAGGCTTGACCAAAGAGTGCCGCTTGCTGGTCCCCCATAACTCCCGAAATAAGGATCCCAGGAATAACACTATCCTTGTGCCCCACCGTGTAAATTTCCGAGCTTGAGCGAATATCCGGTAGCATGGATTTCGGGATCTTGAGACATTTTAGAATATCATCATCCCATTGGAGCGTATCCAGTCGCATGAGATTCGTGCGGGAGGCGTTCGTCACATCAGTCACGTGGACGCCACCATCGACTCCACCACTTAGTTGCCAAATGAGCCACGAGTCGATTGTTCCAAAAAGAGCGTCCCCTGATTCAGCTTTTCTCCTTAAATTGGGTACATTTTCCAGCATCCAGATAATCTTGACCGCGGAAAAGTACGTGGCAATAGGTAGCCCCGTACTTAAGCGAAACCGGTCTTTCCCCGTCTGTAAAAATCCCTCTCCTGCCCCGTTTTGTAATCGATGGACAATCTCCAAAGTTCGTGTATCGTGCCACACAATGGCATTATACAGAGGTTGGCCCGTCTGGCGGTCCCAGACGAGCGCCGTCTCACGCTGATTCGTAATCCCAATGGCTTTGAGCTGCGAGAGCTCGATCTGCGACGTGGCCAACGCCTCACGAACGCACGTCTCGACGTTGCGCAGTATTTCGTCCGCGTCGTGTTCACACCAGCCTGGCTGCTGGTATATCTGCTGGTGCTCGAGTTGGTGGCTGGCTGCGACGTTGCCATTGTGGTCAAAGGCGAGAAAGCGGGAGCTGGTGGTGCCCTGATCAATGGCTCCAATGAACGAAGTTTGGGTTCTGGATGTCATGAGGGAGAGAAGGGACCTTACAGGTGAAGAGGAGGGAAGTGGTGCGTGTGTCTTTTGAAGATACTTGGAAAATGACTGACTGGAAAGGGCGGTCGGTGACTGCTATTTTGCTTGGTGGATATAGATAATAACTGGATAGAAGGGTAAATGTAGGGAGCGATTAGAAATGACGACTGTATAAATAGATTTAGGTACACAAACCCTAATATGGGTAATTAAATGCTAAATGCGTGGGATTAAACGGAAGATTTGTACCGGTAATTGTCGAGTGTGCGGATGGTCCGCGCTAGCGTCTTGTTGTTTTTTAAGCAAGAACAGAGATTAATCTGAATTCTTGCCCCTCTCAAACTCAAAATTAGCTCTATCGTTATATTAAATCTAAAATGATTTTAGTATTATATTATGGGTATTGTTAAATACACCCCACTTTTTACTAAATACACTCCATACACCACACTCATACTACACCACAATCTGTATTGTACGACGAATATCGCGCCTACCTACCTCTGCACGACCACTATTGCACAACAATCGGCATGTTTCGTACAAATGATAAGTGACTTATCCTGTAACAGGGTGCATTCGTTACATAATAGTTTACACAAGATAAATATCAAGTACGAATATTATGTTAGGACAAACAGAATATTCTCACAATATTATCTTAGCATGTAATATTGTGTTGCAGAAGTAATACACTGCTCATTGGTTGACATAGATTAACGATATCAACCAATAAAGCCGAGCCACGACAGAAGAACGCAATGAGTGGTGAGCAGATAATTACAATACATGTTTGTATTTAGATATAGTTAAAAGAAGATCAAATAGGTTTACTAACACAGGAGATTAGCTATACTGAATACAGTTCTACTTTTACCCCTTTTCTCGTGTTGAAACCTTCCTATGCATCTCCGTGTACGTGAAGTCTCGAGGCAACACCTTACTCTGTGTTCAGTGTAAGTAGCTTGTACAGTGACAGTACAAGCGACCGGTGACCGTTACACCTGGTAGCACTTTGTAGTCCGTCCAACGACCATAAACATGTTGGATGATGAAGGGGATGACTTCCATACCACGCATGTAAGCTACTCCCATTTGAGTCAAATCGAATGGTATGTCGTCGAACGTTTGAGCTCGACGATAGGGCAAGAAGCCGTCGGCGCAATGCTGTCCTCTCTGGGGCCAGACAGACAGCACGCCACCATTGCCACGTTCATCCAGAATGAACTTGACGCTGAACGGGAAAAGGTAACCTTGCTTCATTAACAAGGTTCTTAACAGTTTAAACTGTTGATACAGCAGCATGCCGCTGCTACCGGGTTGATACACACACGTCGACCCGAAACATTGAAGATTGACATCTCCAAGTACAAGGGAGTCGATGAAGACTCCCTGTTGATATGTTTGTGAAGCTGGACGATGCTATAAGGGCTCGTCACATAGTCGATGAGCACATACAGGTCGTATTTGCTCAGTCGAACTTGGCAGGGCGTGCGAAGACTTGAGCCTTAGGCCTCAAGCTACACGACCCATTTGTCTTTGGGTCGTTAGAAGTCTTCAAGTCCCTGCTTAGGCAAACATTCGAACCTCCGCGAGATGAGTTCAGGGCTCAATCTGAACTCCTGAAACTCAAAAAAGGCAAACGTGATGTACACTCATGCATTTAGTACATACGTCAACTTACAAGTTGCATTACGTCCAATCCGCCGAATGAACAAACGTTGATCACGTTGTTCATGCAAGGTCCCACAGACGGTCCAGTCAGGACCTATCTCTTCCTACTGGAATTCGATACCCTGCAAGAGGCAATCCGAATTGCGGAACAAGAAGATTTCAGTGTGAGACAAGCTCACGTGAATTCGAATCCTTTTTGTCCCCCGAGACGTTGGGAAAGTGGAGGCCCAGAGCCAATGGACCTCTCTTACGCTAAGAGTGAAAGCTCTCGATTACAAATTATAAGAAATAGCAGACATGCAATAGATGCCAAAAGCCAGGGCATTATGCATATGAATGCAGTGCCCCGAACGCGGTACCACGTACCGCAGGAAACAGTAACCGTCAAGCGGCCAAGAAGGGTCCAAGACGTGGGTCCGACGCTGTTGCGAAAAGGTAACACCGTAACGGCCGACCAAAAAACGGTCAGGGTCAGTAGGTGCGGAGCACCCTACTGATTCAGCAACGTCAAATGAATTTGCAGGCCTATTGACGAGAATTTCTCCCAACACTCAATCATTGTGTGTTACTGCATCTGGTAATGAGGTTTTCTCATTACCATGAAGCTCGGAGTGGCAAAGGACATGTCACTACGAACCCTAGTCGATTGTGGGGCGTCAAACAACTTTGTACGACGCCAATCGATAGACAATAGCAAGCTCGTACACATCGAGCGAGAGATCCCTCCAACGAGGATGACGGTACGCCTCACTACAGGCGCATCCGTAATAGTGATGAAACGTGTAGTAGGAATTTTCTATACACGAAAGAAGTCCAATACGATGATGACTTCATCGTCTTGGACTCCGATGACAAATTTGATGTTATCCTTGGTTTACCGTGGCTCAGAAAGTACGAGTTACAAGTCAAGTGGCATCGACGAAGTGTCGATATGCCCACCGCTTGTTCACCAGACGCCCATCTGAAGAACGTCTTGGAGCGTCCACCACCATGTGGATGTACTACGAGTGAGTGCGATGGCCTCACGTGTGGTTCGGTCGTTAGTACGACTTCACAAGATCACAATTTGACTAACCATCATAATGCGGAGCAGATTCCGGCGACTGCACAACAATGCAGGAAGCGCCGAAGGCCCACCTCTCGAATAAGTCGAGCGAGCCGGGGCATGGTTGCCTCCTTAATCGACAACACCTAGATCATGACCAAACGATTGTCAAGGATGGTCAATACGGAGATGGAATAGCCCAAGAGGCTAGATTGAGGAAATAAGTCCCCAACAAACAGTGGAAGTAAGTTACTATGAGATGACAGAGACATTAAATGTCCTGGTCAATGACGGATCAAGTATAGGTGGTGCCTAAAAACTTGATCTAATCGCGCCTTCAAAGTCAACTTCGGAGATCACTCAATTGTCCACCCTAGGACAGAAGAGGTTCTTACGTGATCTTCGTAGTGGCAAATTCAAGCAGATCTGCGTACTCGTTCCAGAGGACGAGTATGTCACCGACATCCGGTCGGCAATGGTCTTTGCCGAGAATGAAGGGTTCTCAGTCGCTCATCAATGGACGAGAGTGTCCTTGATGAGAAGACACGAATTGAGCGATATACATCTCAGTCGTGGGAATCGCTCAAGGCAAGTCCTCTTTCCGATGATTTGATTGAATTCAGGGATGTTTTTCCCAGAAGCAGTACTGTGCGAGTTACCTAAGGACAAAGGTACTCGTCACGAAATCGACCTGAAACCGGGTTCGAAGTACCGTGTCATGAAGCAATGGCCACTGCCTCGTGAACAAGTACTAGCGATCGAAAAATTCTTTGCAGATCGCTTAGCAGCGGGTCATGTGAGGGAGTCCACCTCCCCACATATCTCTCCGACCTTTTGTGTGCAAAAGGCCACAGGAAGGTTGCGCATAGTACACGCCTTTAACAAGATGAATGCTGCCACTGTACCGGCTCAAACACCAATACCAAGGAAAGATGTCATCATAGATGGTATAGCTAAGAGTACCATCTTTTCATCGACGGATCTGATGGACGGGTTCTATCAGATCCTTATGCATAAACGGGACATCCCGTATACATCAGTGAGCACCCCAAGCGGTATTCTTTGGGAGTGGTTAGTAATGCGACAAGGGCTACGTAATGCACCTGCCACATTCAACAGATGTGTAGTGAATCTATTAAGATCCGTAAGAGAGTTTGCGCCCAGTTACTTCGATGATGTGTTCGTCCATAACCGGGCTATGGATGGACTGACCGATGTGGAAGTGCACCGACTCCATCTTCGGAAAGTTCTTACACCAATGCGCGAGCATAAGTTATGTGCAAACCTCAAGAAGTAAATATTTGCTGCTAACGAAATACCACTTCTCGGGTGCATCGTGGGTAAACATGGCGTCCGGCCCGATCCAGAAAAGATCAAGGTGATCAAAGACTGGTCGGTGCCTGTAGATGTGAGAGAACTTCGAAAGTTCCGTGATCTAGCGGCGTACTTGCACAAATACTCGTGCAACCACGCCGAAATGACTGTTGATCTTTCTCGTCTCTTGAAAAAGAACGCGAACTATTCATCGGGACGCTGTTGTCAGTGTTCCTTTGAAGGTATCACGCAGAGCTTGACACAATCGCCCATCATGGCGATTGCAGACCACGACAGACCATTCCATGTGGTCCGTGACGCCAGTGACTTCGCAATCGGCTGTGCACTAATGCAGTACGGTGCAGAAGGTGCGGAACGTGTCGATTGCTATCAGTCGCGTCAGCTGCAAGCAGTTAAGCGCAATTACCCAGTTCATGACAAGGAACTCCTTGCCATGAAATATGCACTGGGTATATTTCGCGTCTATCTCCTTGAAGATAGACCGTTCGTAGTCTATACGGACCTTGCGTTATTACGAACGGCCGTAAACAGTCCACGCCTCTCACAAAGGATGTCAAGGTGGATGTCCTTCTTCGCGGGTACAACTTCTCCGTGGAATATAAGCCAGGACGACTTAATGTCGTCGCTGATGCGTTGTCACGCCGACCCGATTTCGAGTCGGCTGCGCAATCCAACAGTGGGATTAATATCACTGTTGCCATACTAGCCGTTAGTGTTCCGTCGTCAACACTGGCTGAAGATATAAAGAAGGCCTACGTAGAAGATAAGGCTCTTCTGCGACTTATAAATCATCTGGTGAATCTATCTCGTAAATTTCTCAAAGATTTACCGGCCCTGTATCGATCATCCGCAGATCGATACCCAATACGCAACGGGCTGCTGTGTTACACAGCTGTTGCCGGCGAAAAACTCCTCGTTTCGTCTTTCCCATTCATAACGATATGCAGTTGCGCATTCTTTATGAGTGTCACGATGCGCCAACAGGTGGGCACAGTAGTGGAGGAAAGACTAACCTCACGGTAAGTCGTGACTTTAACTCGCCCCGCCAGTATCACATCGTGCGCAAGTACATTCGTACTTTCGAGGTGTGCCAACGGGTGAAACCTAGTCCTTCATGCCGTGCACGACTACAGCCTCTCCTAATCCGGCAGAGTACTGGCAGTCCGTTTCAATGGACTTCGACTTCTTTATTTTCCCAAAGACGCACACAAGAATAATGGTATTCTTGTGTTTGTTGAACGATTCAGCAGGATGGTAAATCTTGTTGCCATTTAAGAGTCGATCACAGCACAGGGCTGTGCCCGTATCTTCATTGACACGGTATTTTGACTCCACGGTCTACCCCTTGACTAGTCCTTGACATAAACCCCACGGATCACGGCGGACAAGTTTTGACTATCCGTGTTTAGATCACTGGGGACAGGTTTGAATATGTCAACATATTATCCTCCAGAGGTAGATGGTAGACGGAACGCGTCAACCGCGTCCTCGAAGAGATACTTCGAAGACATGGTAGGTTTTGCAATAAAAAGTTTTTGTGCATGCGTCAACAACGCATACGCCGTTCTTCATGAACGGCTTACACCATCCACGCATACCCGCCTAATTAGAGTGTGACTCTAGTTAATGGGGGAAGGGATTCGCTCGAGTAAAAAACGTTCTGGCTCTTGCTCATCACGCGTCAAGGTAATCGACGAAGCTAACGATGCCGATGTCGAATTAATCGACATAGAAGATAATAAACTCAGCAATAGTGACGACACTATTGCTGACTCTGATGAGGATGACAATGCTAGTATATTTAGCACCTCCAATGAATATGCCAGCGAGGATGATGACACCCTCCCTGAAGAAGAGAGACAGCTCTTAGCAGTGCGCACCAAGCGCACTGATACAAACACAACAGAGTCAGCAGAAAACTCTCTGTTGACTCGAGAAGCAGTGGTCCGTTTCATGCAAGATCTCATCGCTAACGCGGTGTACCGACAGAAACGAAACGCTGACAAACATGGAAGAGCAAATGTTCTTCTATTTAATGTCGAATACTTCGTTCTACTGTCCAAAGTAAATATACGGACAACTTACTTAAACATGTAGTAAATTATATGGGTAGCAGTAAGCTACTACCCAAGTACATCGACCCCTTTCCTGTACCGCATCGCACTGAAAATGCATACACGATCTAGTTGCCTCGTAGGATGCGGGCGCATCCTACGTTCTATGTGGGGCGGCTCCGCCCGTAATATCAGTTAGCATCTTCTGTCGATGACGAATGCAGCGACCACGCTAAAGAATCCCAAGCAAATTCTCATGTTCACGGACCAGCGTCTCAAGCTGCCTCTGAAGTGAAGCGATCTCGCGACGACCTGAAGACAGCTCATCGCGAAGGGATTTACTCTTCCTCTAGTTATCCAGCTGGGAGAACGCGTATTCCGATCGGTCGTCCGATCAATCGACACAAAGACGCTGTACCATCGCCTCACATTCGTGACGTGCATCACGCCCGTGATCGATGTCATCACGCATCTCACAAGGACGCGGTCGTGCTGCTAGACCCGAAGGTCCGACTAAAGGTCCAACAAGCGGATCGTACCTGGTATTCCCTCCATCACCACAACCGCTGATGGACTTGCAGGGTATCGAACGGTTCAACGTGAAGCGTATCTTGAACCACCGTGACGTGAAGAGGAATCGAACGAGCTACCGCGTTCGCTGGCGTGGCTATCCCTCGTCGCATGACAGCAGGGGGCCAACCGTTCAATTTGGGACGATGTTGAGGTTCTCGTCCATTATTATGATGATCCCCATCCTCTGACTCAGAGGGTCGATCGGAAAACACGCACCCATGACGCATGTAGAGCAATAGCAAACTAGATATCACGTCACGCAACTCACTTGAGATGTGAGTCCTTCCCCAGGGCGAAGAAAGGGAGTACACATCCCGTTCGGTGCGCTTCGTTTGGTCCTGAAACACGGACATGGGCGCCCCACGTGAGACAAGAAATTCCTGCCTCACGAGAAAAACGATACAATTTAACCTTTGCACTGGTTGGAGTACGTTTTTCAAACCTAACATGATCCGTGATAAGATTTTAAAGCCAGGATTCGGACCCAATGTCTTCGACATTGCAGATGGACGTGTTCCAAGCCTGTAACAGAAATTATTTGTCTTGTTTGGGGTTGATGCCGTAATGAGAGAAGGTTTTTATCTCGATGCTCTAAAATATCTTCGAGATAAAAATCTTCTTTATCTCAAAAGTCGCTCGCGCTGATGTCGATCCCATGCAGTTTTTTGCATCGAATATTGATATTCGATGATGCGCACTCGTCTGATTGGACAAGTCGTTGATGATGTGCTGCGGCAAAAGCCAGGTCTTGCACTCAGGGGCAAGACGCAACACATTGCGGTCTTTAGCCTCCTGCGTGGCTGTAGCAGAAGTTGTGGTACCACGATATTCGCGTTCGCGATGGCGCGGGCCATCTTCATGCTTGTGCTCCGGGGAATGCGCAGCATCAAAGACAGGGAATTATGCATCTTGTTCATCGTCCAATCGAACAGACTATGGTAGTGGCCATTGTCTGAGTGTTCGACCGAGCGTTTTTTGATCAAAGGCTCGTAATCGGCTGCCACGGGTGACCTGAAAGTCTTCTTTGAGTCGGACTCTTTGTCCGACTCACCAGAATAGATGAGCTCCAATGGGGATCCATCTTCAGCACGTGGTGACACACCAAGTGCACCTGCAGCAATTGCTGCTGCAGGTTGGGGGGGGCTAGCAGTAGACGACGCATCGTCTGCCGCGCGGGCTTTAGCCGCGCATAGCATGGACTTTGATACCATGAGATGAAAAGTCAAAAATAATGGATCTGACCAAACAAGTGCTTCCTGTCCCTTAGCGCGGTCTAACGGTGACCAATCAAAAACATGATAGTCAATGGGTGACTATCTTTGAAGGGGAGGATGTAACAAGGTGAGCCTGTTACATTTAATTAGCATCTAATAACTGTTGATTAGTATATTATCTAAAAGGTAGATAATGTTCAGGAATATTACCTTTATCGGTGATGTTTAGAGACACTTGCTCATTGGATGATATAGGCTATTATATCAGTCAACCAACGATAGACGTGCGCTGAGTGGTGAGCAAGACTTCTCTATACATTCTTGTAATATAATTAAGTTAGGACTAAAACATAGGCTGATGATGAGAACTCAATTATATTCACTACGGTTTTCCTTTCTAACTCTATTAGACCAGTGTCTAATAGTTAGTCTTCCTCTGCAAGTACCGTGTACGTGAAGTCTCGAGGCACCTGCTTACTCTGTGTTTGGTGTAAGTAGCTTGTAATGCGACTGTACAAGCAACCGGTGCCCCGTTTCATCTTGCTTCTTTCTTCGGAGCTGGAAGCGTTTAGCATCTGTCGTGACTATGTATGAATTCTTGAGAGGCATTCCAATATTAGATGATGTGGTACACGCAAGTCTTTTGGTCCAGGTCCAGGGTTGAGGTTATCTTAAACCAATGACCCTAGATCAGAGCCCTAAGTACTACTGCAGGGCAATATTTACTGATACGATAATATTATAAGAATGTTATTTTTTTCTAATACGCTATTCGCACTAGATATTTACCTTTTGTACAGTAATATGAACGAACTCACCCCGTTATATCACCCGCCCCCACCTTGACTATCAGTACATAGTGACTGATTGATTAAGAATGACTTTTTCCAATTATTTCGTGGGACAAGTAGCAAGTGTTGGAACGATTTCTTCGTTCTAGCTCCCAAGAATTCGCATGGTTAATAATTCCACGCGGTGCGCGGCGAAATCTGTAGAGAGTGTGACTGCAAGACTTCGTTCGGCAGCAGCAGATGAGTCCAATTAATTTCGAGCAGCCGTTGACAACTCAACTACTGCTTCATCAGTTCAGCCTGCAGCAGTTGCTACTGTAGACTCTCGTGGTGATGCACTACGTGATATTAAAACCTATGAACTTGAGCTCATATACCCCGGCAAGTCGGATAGATACACCGGCTCAAAGAGTACTGTAAAGGTCGACAGCCGGCTTGGAATAACTAAGCCAGAACCGAAAAATATGGCTCTATAAAGTAGAATGAGTGTCGCTGAGCGTAGCGATATCTTCGGAGCGTCCGGCGAATCTGATCCATCGTCTCCATGACCGGTACGTTCACGCGACAACCTGCAAGGCGGCGGCTTATCCACCGCGATGATGATGAATGCAGTGCAGTGAAACATCACAGTCAAGCATATTGCGCATATCATGGTGTTGGTATTCTGTTGACACCATACAAGAAGCTAGAGATTGCAGCGTCATACGTGCCGCTTCTAATAAAAATGCGTTGTTGCCTTCGCAACCAGTGTTAAAAAAGTTTGTCGGGAAAGATAAGTGATCGTTATCGAGATAATAAGACAGTTTATTTTATAAAGCTTCATGGCCATGACCCTAGTGCGAACAACTTCTGCACTTAACACGAGATCTTTATCGATGTATTCTTCAAACATCGATGATATGGCGGGAATCAAAAAGGATTAGCGAGGTATGGTCTTTCGCCGATACAGGTATGGAATGCGTTCATCCACAATTTCGATGACATTGCGTGAGTATCCACAGAGAAACTTAAGCACCGCTTAATATTTCCGCTATAATGTGGCCACGTGGTGGATAAATTAACCCGCAACTGACGTACATGCTCAGCGCGATGAACAAGGCTTTTTGCGTCGTGATCACGCATGAGCAAGCATCCGCGTTGTTTACTGAGTCAAAATCCTAAACTCGACAGTTAATCTCTCACCGCCAAACTGCTCTTCACGAAAAGCAAAACTCTATCATTAATAGTATACCAAGATGCATAACAATTACCTCATGCTTACACAACAATTCGTGTTCAGGCGATAAGTGGGATAGCAGAGCACGACAAAAGTCCGTTTTATGTACATTTGTGCACGGGGGGGTTACAAGAGAGGAGAGGTTAACATCATAGGAGGATATTTAACCTGTCCTACGCAGAAAGCGTTTGAGATCAACAAATCATGACATGTAAGCCGTCTCCCAGCAACCAAACATGCGTATATAGCATTCCTGTTTCGCACCTAACCATGTATTCGTTACTCGCATTAGGGTCGTTTCATACTGCAGTATGTCTCGGTCAAGCGCAGTACGTTTTGAACCGGTGCGCTGTAAGAAGGGAAATGGTGAGTGAGCTTTATTTCCTCGATCGAGCTTATATTCCTAAGATCGAAAAATTTCTTTCATAATAACTTTTCAATCATTTTCTCGTCATCAGGATGCGGTCATCCGATTATAACTGATATCAAAGGTGCCGTGGCCCACGGGACTGCCTTTTGACGGCCTCGTCAAAGTTGCCTATCAAAAGTACGCATTCATCCGAGTTTAACCAGTGTCCGCGCTGAACAAAGTGTTAAGTGTTTTACAAAACTGACTACTTTTTTTCAAAGTAAGACCAGTTTTGTAGTGGAGCTCTACAGCTCTTAGTCAGAGGAAGACTTACGACTCTTAACTTTTCTTAGTGCTACGGAAATAAGTTCCTATAAGTTTGAAGGGTCTCTAGTTCTTAGAATTAATCAACGAAGACTCTCAGAAAGTCTTCAGGCTCGTAAGGCTTCTAATCCTGTTTCAGGGGACTACTAACAACGATTTCTTAGAATCTTACACACAAAGTGTTTTAGAGTACGCGCCACAAGAAGACTTTTACTCTTAGCGATCAGCTGACGTTTAAACAAGTCACGTGTTAACAATAGATCAAAGGGGGAACTGCCATTTATTTCTAAGTTTTATCTGTAATAAGCCTTAAACAACTACCAATACTAAGGTTAAACTAATTCTTATTGTAAAAAGAAGTATCCTAAAATGTTGATGGATGGTACACCAATCTGTCATCAACGGATGAATGGGGTTATGAACCACATCAGTTATCACAGATAATACTGATCTGAGGGCTATATATCACATATACAGGTATAGTATATTCATTTCGGGCGGTAACCGTCGTGTGACCCCGTTACAGATTACGACATGTACATTGGTTGCGTGAACGTTAACGAAAAGAGTTTTTTTTGCATGGAACCGGCACGAGTTATTATTGTATGCAGGCAGTCCTTCATTATACTGCATAACCGTAAAGTAATTCAAGGAGCGATTTCGCCCTGTCAGTGGCGATGGAGTAGGTTTCGTTGGCTTGATGTACTACTATGTAGACTTCATTCTCCATTGAACGCAACTTTAACGTGCGTGTGTGTCCTTTTGCATCAGCGTCCCAATAATTTTATATTCACTGCTACCAGAAGAGAAAACGGCGGCTAGAATGCTCACGAGTTAACAACGACAATGAATGTTCAACACTCTTTATTACAAGTAAAAGCTCACTGATCTTGAAGCGTGTGTCCGTCCCTTGAACTCCGTGCAACATTGTGTTGCTGCCTTGGTTCAGCTTGACGCTTCTGCTTTGCTCCGCTGGAGTTGGAACCCTTGCAAGGTCACTCTTACGCTGGCGTGGCACCGGCGTCCTGCTGAGCGGGGGCCGGTACACCGTTGTACGCGTCATCGGTGCCGAAAAAGGAGTTCGCGACCTCAGCCGTCAACTTCATGTCGAATGCAGGCATTTGGGCCATGCATGACTTGTCCAAGTGTGCAAGGTCACCCTTGCTGGAGACGAATGAGATCAGCAGCTCCAATCCGCACTTCTTTTCATCTTCGCCATACAAAGCCGAAGCCATCACCGAATGCGGCACGTAGTCGAATACAACGAGCTCCTTCTTGGTAGTATCGAGCGCCTCAAACAGAAACTTGGCGTACTTGGAAGGCGTCAGCGCGTCCAATCCTCCACTCATCAGTAGCACGCTAGCTTGGCTGGAGATGGTAGGAATAGCGTTCGAGTACTGGTCGTACGGGTATATGATGCCGTTGGCTTCGTAGCTCTTGACTCCAGTTTCAGCGCATTGTGACGACTGCTCTTTCGAAAAGGCGCAATACAGGGGAAGGACGTCGTGCACGGGTTTTGTCGACATGCTCGCGGTCGCGAAACGAGCTTGCAAGTTGGCTTGGGAAGGTGTAGGATCCTCCCAAAACTCAGAGAACAACACCAAATTGCGAAGCAGTTCTGAATCAATAGCTTCGCTTTCGTCCGGCATCGAAGCATATTCGGCGTTGACCTGGAAGAACACCTTCAAGGCTTCGACATCATTGGCATCGCAGCGATGGAGTCGGTACACGATCGATGGGATTAAGGACCGCCCGGCTAAATCATCCAAAAGGCCACCCAGTTGCTCCCGAAGGCCAACTGATGGTGTCGTCATTGTGAATTCCGCCACCATAGTAGCACAGGTCGAGTCGGGATTGCTGTCAAACTTCGAAAGCACATCATGAAGCGTAGCAGACAAGCTGGTGTCCTTGAAATGCGCGCTGCATTCGCTGTCTAGCGCGCACAGCCCCATAAAATGCTCGGCCACCTCGCCAAACATAGCGTCCCGCGCTGAGTAGTAAAACTTCTGATTGGGTGCGAGTGAAGGGGTTGTGACGCTGTCCAGAATGTAACCGGTCACAGTTGTCGGATTCAACTGCATCAGACGCTGGGCGACCACCGTTCCATAGCTCCTTCCGTACACGAAAGTACTCGCGCCATTTGTGAGCTTGGCGATGAAGCTCGAGACGTCCATTGCAGCGCTCGTGGTCGAGAACGCAGCAAGATTCCCGTATGTGTTCTGCAGATCCAGAGCACAAGCAGGAACCTCTGAAGGCTCGATTTTTCCGCCTGATGGAGACCCGGTTGTCGTGCTTTGTGCTGCCGTGCAATCTAATCGCGTACTGCGTCCAGTACCGCGGCGTTCAATCAAGTACACGTTGACAGCCCCTCCCATACCCTCGTGTACATCCTGCAACGCCCACTCCACTATGACATACAAGAGCTCTCGATTAGTTTAACTTACCAGAAATTATGCCATACATTTACTTACAGGAGGAGGAGGAGGTGCCAGGACCACCTGGAAGCAGTATCACGTTCAGTGCGTTTACTGCTGTGTTCCCAACAGCAGCCACCCGCTTCACGAAAACGTCGACAGTCGGGTTTGCATTCGCCGGTGCCTCACAAACGCCGGGGTAACACAACGGAGCCGAGAAGATCATGCACTCGGCATCGAAATTTGCGAATCCTCTATCAAAAGTGAACCCTGCGCAATGGTCCCATTTGATAGCCTCGTGATTCGAAGTGTTGGCAGGAGCAGCCAAGGTTTTTCCGATCACTCCAGCCGAGAGAATACTCAGCACGCGATGAAGCTGCATCGTCACTACCGCCGATGTTGTCGAGGTCCAAAAAATTGGGGAATGGTTCTTGTCCTCGCACGCCAAATGCACCTACCGTCCATTCGCAATTATACCTGGCGGGGCTACCTAGCGCCTAATCGTGACAAACGTTTCATCGTGAAACGATCAACGAGGCCGCGGAGGGCACATTACTGCATCCACAAGATTCACCATCGTCACGTACGGTGCGTGCTTAGACGATCCCGCTATTGTAGCAACGTCAGGTCTGCACATTGACACATGTACGTTCGGTATAGCCGTATGAGTTCGTGGAATCAAGGCTGTTCGATCTTGATCAGACGATGCGTTAAGATTCAGTGGGAAACGATCTGACTTCTTTAACACACCACCCGGTAGATTCGAAGTTCTCCCCGTTGTCGGATGTTTTCTTGCGCACGACAGACGTAGACATTTTTCGTTGGATCTGTTGGGGGTGTAATCAAGCAAATAAAACAGGGCAGCAAGAGCCTTACACTATGCAACTCGACGATGCCCTACGATCGTACACATTCTTAGCGTAGTTCAGGCAGGTATATATTCGGGTCAATTGCTGCAGGTCGATTTGTTATTGCGCACTCTTGTCTGCTTGTGAGGTTGCACCATCAACACACGAAGTGGCGACGAGCATCAAATGGCAAGGCACGTAATGGTAGAGAGTGGTACTCCTAGTGAGCAATCAATACCCGTTGCGCTGGGAGAGCCCAACAATTCGATCGACAGAACCACCGCTGCATCGACATATCGTAGCGTACTTTTTCAGTGTTCCAACGAAGTCCTCCTAGCGCACATACTCATTAGACCGCCCCCCCTCGGAGGGAGGTGTTGGACATATGACAATTTGTACAAGCTATCAGTATGCGATGTGACAAAGACACCTCTGTACAAGCTACAGGCATAGCAGCATATGTATCGTCATACGGGATAAACTGTTTGGCTGTGCTATAAGGACGTATTACTGCCCCTTTGTCCACGCAGTCGGCTCACGAGACATGACGGCGCTCTTGAAAAGGCTAATTTGTGCCCTTTGTGGCACATTATGCACCCGTAGGTCATGAAAGAGCTGCTTTTGTTCGTATTTATTCAACCACAAGTTGACAGCCGTGGGGACAGTATCATTGAAGAACCGGCTCGTCATAAATGTGTCGTGAAGCTCTGGCGTCCTGCCAGCCTCCTATAGATCACGGCAAGAATTCAGTCACATACACACAACGCGAGACATGCGTGTGTCTTTATCGATCACAGGACCCTTTTCCCAAATACAAGCGTCCCTCGGAGC
>JH598070.1:0-55390 GCA_000173235.2 Hyaloperonospora arabidopsidis Emoy2
ACAGATGGTCAGACAGAATGTGCCACCGCGTTCTTGAGAAAATCCTTCGGGGTTATGTCCATTCGTTTACGAATTGGAGCGAGTTCTTGCCAATGGTGGAATTTGCCATTAACAACTCGGTGCATGCATCGACTACGCATACATCGTTCTTCGTGAATGGCTTGCGCCACCCACGCCTACCCAACTTCTTAGAGTGTAACTCTAGTTTGAGGGGGGGAGGGAATCGTTCGAGCGAACGCCAACTCGGCTCTCACTCATCACGTACTGACCACGAGGTCACTACGTACGACGCCGATGTCGATCACATCGACTTCGGTGAAAAACAGGAAAGTAAAAGCGAGGATACTCTTACTACCCAGGTCACTGATCTTGCCACAGTGCGCTCCAAGCGCACTATAGCCAAAGACAGCGAGCCAGCAGATGAATTCATACCGGCTCGCGAAACGGTTTTCCGTTTCGTGCAAGATTCCCTTGCAGAAGCAGTGGACCGACAAAAGCAAAACGCAGACAAGAATGGAAGGGAAAATGTTCTTCATTCAATGAAGGTGAACTAGTCCTCCTATCAACGGTAAACTTACCTCGACACATAGAGACTAACGTGGGTAGTAACAAGTTACTACCCAAGTTCATCGGTCAATCTCGTGTACTGCGCCGCTTAGGCAACGCATACACGATTGAAATGCCACGTAAGATGTGCATGCATCTTACGTTCTACGTCGGTCGCCTTAGGCCTTATCATCAGTACGGGACTTCTTCTGGTGAAGAAATCCCTTGCGCTCAAGCATCTCAAAGAGATGCTTGTGCTCATGGTGCTGACTATCAGCCCGAGTCTGAAATTCGGATATCTCCCGCGAAGCCGAGAGATATCCTGACGAGCTTCAACTAGCTCGTAGCGAAGTGAACGCTGAGTCCGCTCGTTCTCAAGCTGAGAAAACGCAAGATCTCATCGATCTCTCTCTCGTTCCGAGAAGAGACGTGTCACATTGTCGACCAGAACCGAACGTCTGATCCTCTCGTGCTCGATATTCTCGCGCAACTCACACGTTACGCGCTCGAGCTGGCTCACAGTATCAGATTGAACCTGCAAACCCGTCTGAGAATGTGTTTCCTCCTCCGGTGGCGCGGGTATCCACCCTCGGCAGATAGTTGGGAGCCTCGCTCTCAACTGCTGGTTGTTGTTTTGGGCCTTGTCGAGCAGTATGACAAGGCGCATCCGATGCCGAAGAAGGCCCATCGGAAAACGAACGCCCAGCGCGCTTGTAGAGGGATTGCAAATTAGCTATTCCCTCGTACATCTCTTGGGTGACAAGTACCCTCCACCAGGGGTCACGAGTAGGCTTCCTTTGGAGCTCGTGCCAAGTTATTCACACAACTTTTTCACGCATCACCCCAAGTGGCATGGTAGCCCGGCCTCTCTTGACAACCGATGCAGTTTGAAACGTGCACCAGTAGAGGTACGTTTCTCAAAACGATTTCGAGCTAGCAATAGCTTGTCTAGCCAGACATCACGCCCAATCTCACCAACGTTGTGGATGAAAGCGTTCCATGCCTGAATCAATGAGGGACCATCACGCTTGTGATTCCCACTGTACCATCGATGCTTGAAGAACGCATCGATGAAGAAATCATGTTCAGTGCAAAAGTTACTCGCACTAGGATCAAGCATATGAAGATTTGATGAATCGAATAATCTTATTCGGTAATGATCACTCGTCGTGTCAGACAGACGAGCCAACACTCTCTGAGGAGGTAGCCACGGCTTCTTCTCAGGAGCAACACGCAAGATGTTGCGATTCACAGTCTCTTGTCTGGTGTCAATAGAAGTACCGACACCAGGATCATTCCGATCACTCGGACTATGATGCATGATTGCATCACCGTCAAGATCGTTCCGATGGCTTCTCTCGCTTTCTGCAAAAAGAATCCGTCTCGGAGACGGAGGGTCTGACTCGTCGGACGATCCGAAGATGTCACGACGATCTGCAAGGCTTAAAGCGCTTCGAGAAGCCGACTTAGTCGGCTCCGGTTTAGCCAACTCTGGCTCATCCTTGGCTTTCGCATCCTTTGAGTCGGTCTCACCGTCAGACTCGCCAGAGTATATGAGCTTGGGCTAGTCTGCAGCAGTCGCTGCTGCAGGCTGAGTCGCGGAAGCAGCAGACGAACTTACGTCAGCTGCTTCGGGTGATCCTGTTTCCCCTACGGCAGCAGAGCGGAGTCTCATGGCTGCGTTCTCGGCAGCTTTGGCTGCACACCGCATGGACTTGTTAACCATGCGATGAGAATGAAGAATGGATGGATTGGCCAACAAGTGCTTCCCTTTCCCAGAACTCAACAGTGTCATTTAATAGTCAATCATTCACTAATGTGACTGACGGTTAAGGGGGGGTGATGTAACGGGGTGCCTCCGTTACATGATAATTTACATAAGGTAAATATCAAATACGAATATTGCGTCAGGACAAACAAAATATTCTCACAATATTATTCTAATAGATAATATTGCCCCGCGGATGTAACACAATCTTCATTGGTTGATATAGGATTAAGATATCAACCAATAATGTCTAGCCACGACAGAAGCACGCAATGAGTGGCCCGCAGATAGTTATTGGAACGGGGTTTACACATCGAAGGGTACTCGGTGCCCTGTGTCTTAGACGCATGGGATGGAATCCCACTGAGAGAGATAGAGAATATCTTATCGGTTTATAGGGGCTGAAGGTTGTCAGCCACGAGATAGGAAAGATCTCGAAAGTTCTTGATTTAGGACATGAGTGCCTAGATTAGGTAATATTACGATTAAGATATTCTATAGAGTTAAACGTAAATAAAGTTCAGTTTCTCTTTTGATCTTGTCTAAACACGTGCCTTGCGAGGCGTCTCGGATCGTTAAGAGTTAGCAACATCTCCCTGAGATAGCTACTCTTGAGCACTAAGTGCTGTAGATTCACTGAATCGTTCGGTCCCCAGGAACAGGAACCTTAAGCGTTACGCTTGTTGACTCATAGAGTTTAGTTCTTTAGAACTAATAACGCTCTTTGAGCACTAAGTCCTCTGACTTAAGGAGCTGTGCAGCCCCGCTACACTTGGTAGCACTTGTAGTCAATCTACGCCTCGGTCTTTAAAGACTGATCCTATGTGAGGATGGAAAATCCCACTCCCTTTTCTGATGCCCAAAAGGTCGCGCTTGATAAAATGACCGCATCTTTGGGTCCAGAGTATGTGGAATTCCTTGTATCGCAAGGCCCGGAAGTGCTGACTGCACGTGTTGAGGGCTTCTTGCAGTATGAAGCGTCCCTTCTAGGGCAGGTCCAAGACCAAATGGCGTCGGTTATGCCTGCACGATATGTGTCTGTTCCAGACGAAGAGGCTAGGCCTCGTCCACTTAGAGTGGAAGTTAAAACTACTCAGGAAAGGAGGGTGAAAACCTCATCCTCTGGATCCGTGAGATTGAGATGGCCATGAGATCAGGCCTGATCAAGCTTGACCATCAACAGGTCTCGCTGGCTATCTAAAAGAGCTAGAGAATGGGCCTTGACGTGTAGCACGTCGGTCGACTTAGCGTTTCCCACATGGGAGTCGCTTAAGTCACAATTGGTACAGGTGTTTTCACCACCTAACCAGGCTTACCGCGTGCGTTCACGCTTTTTATCAACCCGTCAGGGTAAGAATGAGTTAACGGACTATGTCCAAGAGTTGAGAACTCTCATGGCTGCTATGCAGTCTGACCCTCTGCCTGAAGCAGTCCATGTGACTATTTTCATGGAGGGTCTCCGTGCTGGCGTTGCCAGAACCGAAGTCTTTCGGGTTCACCCCTCTAGATTTTAAGAGGCTGTGAGAATTGCTCTTAATGCTGAGCATAACTTCAAGTCGTCCAGACTTGGCTGGAATGGGTACAACCATAGCTCTGCGAGAGCAAACTACACGAGTACTCCGGCCGGTACTAGGCCGGAACCGATGGATCTCAGCTATGCTGAAGATGAAGGTGAAGTTGAACTTCAAGCTGCTGAGCAGCAACGTGTTTTACGACGTTGTTATACGTGCGGAAGCACTAAACAATTACGGTTGCCCTTTGCGTAAACAGCGCCAGGCTACGAGTCAACACTCTACCCCGAGCCAGAAGTCTGGCATGGCACGGGGAAATTCCAACACCCAGTAGGCGTGGGGCGCCCTACTGGGGGAGAACTAAGTTCTGTAACACCTTTAGGAGGTAAAGTTGAACAGGGCTTAGACCCAAAGAGTTCCATACCTACTGGTATGGAGCGTGGATACAAGGCTGGCTTGTTGGTCGCTGAGGTGAAAGTTAAAGGCTTTGAAAATCCTTGGTCGATTTTAATCGAGTCTGGAGCGTCTTGCAATTATGTTCGACGTCGTTCCCTTGAGGGAAGTCAGCTTTATGCTGAAGCGCTTACAGCGCATGAGGGTGATTCCATCACGGTTCGTTTAACACTGGAAGTCGTGTCACTGTACCTAAAGTTCCTTTGAACTTAGGTATAAAGTTCTTGGACTTTGATAGCATTGAACGCTGTCTTGTCCTTGATTTGGACTCGAGATATGATCTCATCCTAGGTATGGCTTGGCTTGAACGCCATGAGCCATGGATTGATTGGAGGTCGAAGACCTTAGGCGCTACGCGCAATGTTCCTGGTAAAGCTTTGGAGAGTCATGAACCTACCTTTGCTAAGCAACAAAAGCACTATTGGCGCGAGCCTTTGACAGAAGATGTCAATGTGCTGGACATTGGAATGTCTGAGTTAACTAACTCCAATGTTGAAACCATGAATCCGAGCGTAGCTCGTTGAATATTAGTGATACGGCACGTACTCCGTTGAGTGTTACTCGTTGTGATAACGAGTCACTGCATGCTGAAAGCATAGTTGGCCTAGAGCCGAGTTATTTAGAATGTGACTCTTTTGATGTGTGTGGGGTGACACGTGAAAATTCACCGAGTGCAATCGGCCGTGAAGGCACCACACTTAATGTCGGTAATTACATCAGCTCTCGTATAGAGCATACTACTACTAGTAGCAACCACGGGAACACTATTGTCCCGAACCCAGAGGGGTGTAAGGTCCCATCGAAGAGACGACCAGGACGCCAGGTGGCAACTGTTAAGCGCCAGGCGTCCGCGCAGTCACAGAGTGACAATAGTGATACACTAAATATACTTGTCAACGGAGTGACTGGCCAGGTTGAGGGCAATGTTAGCCTGGAAACCCTGCCATCTTTGGATGCTCTTTGTGAGCTAGACGAAATGTCTGATGGCGAGTTTAGCCAGGCCTTGAAGGCAGGAGATTTATCCGACTTGGTGGTCATTAGACCCGATTTTGAGTTGAACTCGTCCTCATTGATGGATGAGTCGGTCCTAGAGGACATCAAGGCGGCACTCAGTTCCCGGAGTGGATCTTCGATCCTTAAAGATCCTTTGGATCCATTCTATTCTTTGGTAAAGGAATTTCAAGATGTGGTGTGTCACAACCCACCATCCGTCTTACCTCCCGATAGAGGTCTATGTCATGAAGTTGACCTAGTTCCAGGAACTAAATACTGCGTAACACGGCAGTGGCCTTTACCTAAGGAACAGTGTGACGTCATTGACGATTTCTTTCGTGCTAAGCTCGCAGCAGGAATGGTGCGGGAGAGTAAGTAGCCCCATTCCACACCTACATTTTGTGTCAAAAAGCCTAATGGTAAGTGACGTATTGTGCACGCTTATAATAAGCTCAATGCTGCCACTATCCCGGCTCAGACACCAATCCCCAGAAAGGATGTTCTTCAGAACAATATGGTGGGACGTACATTGAACAGTGCGCTCGACTTAGTCGATGGTTATTATCAGCTGCTCATGCGAGCAAGCGATATTCCGCTAACAGCGGTTAGTACCCCGAGCGGTATGCTCTGGGAGTGGCTCGTTATGCCACAAGGGCTGTCAAATGCTCCGGCTACTTTTAACCGTCTGGTGACGAAACTATTCAGACCTCATCGAGGCTATGCACAAACGTACTTTGATGAAATCTTTGTCCATAGTCGTGCAACGAACGGTCGATCTGATGTGGATAATCACATTGATCATTTACGAGCGGTGCTCGAGTGCATTCGCACGAATAAATTGTATGCAAATGCATTTAAGTGCATCTCTGGTGCAGAAGATATTCCCTTTCTGGGGTGCTTCATTGGGAAGCGAGGCCTTCGAGCGGACCCCGCTAAGGTAAGGGCCATATCGATTGGCCGGTTCCAAAGAACCAAAAATATCTACGTAAGTGGCTTTGCCTTGCCAATTACTTGCATAAGTATAGTGCAAATTACGCAGATATGGCTGGGCCATTATCCATCTCCTTAAGAAGGATGTGGAGTGGTGTTGGGGTAACACCGAACATGATGCTTTTCAAGCAGTTAAGGAAAGTCTCCTTCATGCGCCAATACTGGCCTTGCCCGATCCCGATCGGCCTTTCAGTGTCTTCTGTGACGTATCTGACTTTGCCATAGGCAGTGCTCTGTCACAAACAGATGTCGATGGATGCGAATGCGTCATTGCATTCGAATCTCGACAGCTCAAAGCTGCTGAAATGAACTATCAAGTTCATGACAAAGAGCTACTTGCTATGAAGTACGCTCTAGTCAAATTCAGAGTACATCTGCTTGGCTCAAAGCCATTTGTGATCTATACAGATCATGCATCATTGCGCACTGCGACACAGTCGCCGCATCTCTTTCAGAGAATGGCTCGTTGGCTTTCATTCTTTGCCGAATATAACTTCGAAATGAAGTATAAGCCAGGAAAGCAAAATGCTTTGGCTGATGCGCTATCGCGCCGACCTGACTATGAGCTTGCTCACGTCACTACGCTGTCATCTTCATTCACTGAATTAATCGATGCGGCTTATGCCAAGGATGAACAATGTGTAGTTTTGCTACGTGCTCTTGGCAGCGAGGAGTTTAAAGCTCGGACATAGAATTTTTGGCACGCTTACGTGCGAGGCTACATCGATATTGTATCGATAATGGCCTGTTGTGCTATCGCACAGATATTGAGGATAACCCTCGTATCGCTTTCCCTCATGATGAGGAGTTGAAGTATCGAATACTCTATGAGGCACATGATACCGCTGTAAGTGGTCATCTCGGTCGTGAGAAGACCCATAGCTCCGTGAGACAGGCTTATTGGTGGCCCAAACTATACAAATGGGTGAGCACCTATGTGCGTACGTGTGAAACGTGTCAACGGGTGAAACCCTCAGCACATTCGGCGGAGCCGCTGGCTTGTCTGCCTGTACCAACTGGGTGTTGAGAGTCCATGAGTATGGACTTTGTGTTTGGCCTACCGAAAGATTCGGAAGGCAACACTGGCATTGTGGTCTTTGTTGACCAATTGAGCAAGATGGCTCACCTAGCGGCAGTGCCGGACTCCATTGATGCCGAAGGTAACAGCGAAGCTGTTTATCGACCGTGTGTTACGACAACATGGTTTACCAGTGGCAATTGTCTCTGACAGAGATCCCCGCTTCGCTGGGAAGTTTTGGAAGTCCATCTTCAAAGTGCTCGGCACTCGTTGGACATGTCCACAGCGGATCATCCGCAGACCAATGGTCAAACTGAGCGTGTTAATCGCGTCATTAATGACATTTTGCGCAGTGTTTGCGCTGATACGTCTATGCGTTGTAGCTCCATGCTCCCTGTATTCGAATTTGCGTTGAACAACGCTGTTCATGCCTCAACAGGCTACACTCCGTTCTACGTGAACGGTCTCACCCACCCTCGCGTTCCGTTAACGCTACCACTATGTGGTTCAGGGCTTGGTGGGGGAGAGGTTGACGATAGGCTTGCTGATATCAGCCCTGATACTGTTCAAAAACAGGTAGGCGAGTTTCTTGCAACGCGATTGAATGTCTTAAGACATGTGCGTAACGCAATGACTGAAAGCCAAGACCAACAAAAACAACAAGCAGATGCTAAAAACAGAGGTTGTATTGAACGTTATCAGGTCGGAGACCAAGTATTACTCAATGCTAAAAACCTACCTACAAATGTAGTGTCCGCTGTCTTCAAGACAAAGTTGCGTCCGCGCTTCATTGGACCATTCACGGCCGTTGCTAAGAAGGACTTGCGTATACGCTAAACCTTCCGCGCACATTGCGCACACATCCTGTGTTCTACGTTGGCCTGCTTAAGCCGTATCGGGATCCTTCCACGTGAAATTGGAGGCGCTTGCGCCGCGGAAGCTGGCCTTGCCATCGATTGCTGCATCCGAATCAGGAGGTCAAGCTGGGCCTCCATCCGGATGTGACCCGACTCCAACGTCTGAACGCGATCTTGCGTCGCGTCGAGCGCACTCTGGGTCTTACCCAATGTCTCACGGAGATCATTCAGCTCGAGAAGTATCTTCTCATGCTCCTCCTTCGGTACACCGACCCCCACCGACGCTGCTCGATGAGAAAGGGAACCGTCAGTTCCACGTGGAGAAACTCCTGAAATGACTTCTTCGCCATGGCCAATACCAGTCTCTGGTAAAGTGGCGAGGGTACCCAGAGTCGGAGAACTCATGGGAATATAAGATTACCCTTCGGCAAGACTGCTCATACGCCGTGGATGTTTTTGAACATCGTGGCCAGTGTCATCTCAAGACCAAGGCCGTTTCCCACCACTAGTGGTGTCGATTGGCGGGTTGTTGGTCACAGTCTGACCAGCACTCGCGTCTACCGTATTAGCCGAATCATAGCGCGTGCGATTGCGCAATTGGCCTCTGGCCTTAAGCTTGGCATAGTCATACCGAAGCTTGCGTTCTAGACACACATCGGCCACACTGACACTAGCTCTCAGAGCATACATACTACTGAGGCGACGAGTGCGGTGCACCCAGCGAATAAATTTGTTGTCTTCTTCTTCCTTGGTTTCGCCTGCGGACAAGAGAATGGGTACGCCCTTAATCGGTGGAACCGGTGCACCACGTGCTTGCAACATAAGGCGTGCCTTGTACTGACTTTGCGTTGTCAGCGATGGCTCCAGGTACCTCTCACGAAGTGCCTGGCCACTTGCCCCTTCCTCGGCAGAAGCAGCTACAGGACCAATGGTCCACGTTGCCAACGATTGGCCAGTCGTCTGACGTAGATGTTCCTCCACACTGGATGGAGTGAACACATAGTCACGCTGGTTCCTAAGGGTCGTGACCATTTGCGCATGGCGCCGAGCACTTACTTCTCGTTGAACAGCCAACTCCTGTTGCTCATCGAGCGGATTGGTAACGATTACATCATCACGTTCAGCGAACGGACCTAACGGAGTCGGAGGATGTACCTCAGACATGGGTGTATCGGACATTTTCCTTGCATCACCCACGAGACTGGTATCGCTACCATAGTCCACTGACTCCTCCATCCCGAGGTATGCACAAAGAGCCTTTGACTCGTTAGGCGATGAGGACATGGTGTTAAAGCTTTGCGTTACCGTGAGGTTAACCGCAAGCGCACTGACCTCGTTGAAGAACGAAGTTCGATTGCCGTTTGGGTAAACGGCAGTCTGGTGGGGGAGGGTGTAAAAGGGTTACAAATCGAAGGGTACTCGGTACCCTGTGTCTTAGACGCATGGGATGGAATCCCACTGAGAGAGATAGAGAATATCTTATCGGTTTATAGGGGCTGACGGTTGTCAGCCACGAGATAGGAGAGATCTCGAAAGTTCTTGATTTAGGACATGAGTGCCTAGATTAGGTAATATTACGATTAAGATATTCTATAGAGTTAAACGTAAATAAAGTTCAGTTTCTCTTTTGATCTTGTCTAAACACGTGCCTTGCGAGGCGTCTCGGATCGTTAAGAGTTAGCAACATCTCCCTGAGATAGCTACTCTTGAGCACTAAGTGCTGTAGATTCACTGAATCGTTCGGTCCCCTGGAACAGGAACCTTAAGCGTTACGCTTGTTGACTCATAGAGTTTAGTTCTTTAGAACTAATAACGCTCTTTGAGCACTAAGTCTTCCTCTGACTTAAGGAGCTGTGCAGCTCCGCTACAGTTATAATACATGTTTGTATTTAGACATAGTTAAATAAAGTCAAATAGGGATTTATTACAAGGATTAACTATACTAAATACAGTTCTACTTCTTACCTTTACTGAGTACTCTTACTCCGTATAGCAATCTTCCTCTGCACGTACGTGTACGTGAGGTAGTCGGAAGCACACGCCCTTGCACTGTCAGCAGTGCAAGGTTTATTCAGTTACTTGAATAAGGTGTGCCCCGTCACAGAGAGCCTTGACTGTCTAGGTAAAAAAATCAAGGTATTCAAAGTGGCAGTCCACGCGATGGCTCAGGTGGAGCTGTCAATTCCAGATTCTGGTCGAGGTGAAAGACTGGGGCGACGGACAGAAGAGCAAGAACGGGATGGACCTCATCAAGGGCGACCTCGACCAGGATGTCGCGTTTATTGTGACTTCTGATTAGCCACAAACGGAAACTTTGACTAATATTACAGCTGTGAGTTCACTGTCTTTGCCTGAAAACGTGAGTGAAATCTGTACAGCTACATGCGAGCAATGAAAAAGAGTTGAGACAGGAGTCGAGAGAATACTCAGGTTTCCCCAGCGCTTTCGCGAGATGTACGCCCTTTGGCCGCGCTTTTACTGAAGGCTGAAGTAGTATCTGAGGTGCAAGTGTGGCGTTGTCTCAAGCATGGAATGTCAATGAAGTGGCAAGAGATGCTTTCATCTTTGGATCCAATTACGACACGTTGGACACGATGAAGCGCTGCTTCTCTCGTATAAGAAAAAAGTACGAGCGAACAAGCAAGCCAGCAGCTTTGCGCGAAGGTCGTACGAAGGAAAACGACCATGAACAAGGATAAACATAACAAGACCTGACAGCACAGAGCCGAGGGTAGATTAGAAACACACGACTAGAGACCGATGGAAACTCCTTCTGAAAAAGGCGATGATAGCGCCAGAAAGACTTGCGGGAGAGTGCTGGCAAAAGATAAGAGCATATAGAGTCGGTAGAAGCTTCATTGATCAGTGCTTGGGTAGTTTCACCAAAATCCATCAGTCATGCCGCGCTGGTGAAGTCTGACGTCCGCTTGATTTGCATTCCCTAACCAATTTCTGGGGACTATCTAACTGGATCAAACCTGCTTTTTGATCCCCCTTCAGTCTATGTGGATCGACCGGTGACATTACCGCCATCAACCGCACATCTGGACGGCTGAAACAGAGTGTAGCTGACAGCTAGGGCGAAGATTGCCGCGTGGCCAACATGGTCGAATGATTGACTTTAGGTTGGCTGGGATGCATGTCTTCTTCCATTGTGGCCACATTGATGTTCGACATCAGCCTGCACAGTGGTGATCGACCCACTTTTGGCCTAGTGCTCGCCTCACTCCCCTCACTTCCCAATTCGCGCCTTCGGGCAACAATGGCCAAGCGACGAAGGCTTCCTGAGAGCCGGACAACCGGCCCCCTTACTGTGGGCGGGGAGTCCCCATAGTTGGGCACAGATTAGAGGGGGGAGGCCTTCTTGCCGCTGCGTGCAAACCGGAAGGGGAGAGATATCCAAGACATCCCGAGGTGTAGGGCACGTGAGAACGATCGCCCAGCACCACGAACTAGTTCCTGCTTTTCTACATCCGTCCTCAAATCGCCGAGCGCGAATCCCGGTCCCACGAAGAGAAGTAGCTAAGAACGTGATGCTGTCCGGTGGACTCAGCTCCAGCGGTACATGCTAGGGACACGTCAACATGGCCGCTCGGGACTGTTTGAAGTGGTAACTGGCCTCCCTTGCGGGCTTCCTCTACATCCTACATGCACCCCCAGCTTCGTTACCGGTCACACGTGCCCTTCTTAGAGTCCCCCTTGACGCGCAATGACTCGAGCCAGCAGAATGAGCCAGCGTGGAGACGAACGATGTAGTCATGGTAGATGACCAGTATCCACCAGACACCAAAGACTAGGTATAAGTACTACGAATAGACAGTCTGGACCCCCCCCCTTCTCGCAAGATTGTAAGAAGAGCACTGTGGAAACTAGCGCCACGACAAGAAGTCTGTTAACCTCACCCCATGCTGCCGAAGAAGTACGTGGCCTTAATCAACGGGCAAGCAAGAACCACACAGAGTTACTTAAACAAACTCATTTGTCCGCCTTCGCACCCTGTGACATCTTCATGCATGGCATCCAGAAGAGTCGCTTAGTGGCATGAAGCTGACACTCGCCGAAGCAGTGTGTGTAAAGAAACCCGACCTGGGTATCGTTGATCATGTAAATAGTTCAGTCGACCTGCTTTCTCGAAAAAACAGAGCTCAAGTCCTGTTCTGCGCATGAACAGAACAGTAGTCATCACTATACTCGGATTACAGTCCTCGAATGTAGTGAGTTCATGCACGCAACAAACAGCTACAAGGCAAGTTGTGGTTACCAGCCTCAAATGGGATGACTCTGCCTCGCACGTCGAGTAGTTTGCTAACATAATGGAAGCCGCGAGTACAAAACATCACTCAGGCATTGGATCACTGGATCTGTCCTTGTATTCGATAGTACGAGTACTGTGACAGAAACGTCATCGGAAAAACTGCTCCTGTGACAGCTTCCTACACAGCACAATCAGAGCGTCCCACTTGTCCGACCAGAGTGCAACCATCGACAAGATCGACGTTTAATATGGTTTGCTCATACAAGGAGCAGCATTAAATAAGGCCCGCAGTAAGTACGGACTCCAAGCTTGCACCATTGCCGTCCATTCTTGAGACGCAGCTGGACTCGAAGCTTTCGTCATTCCTCAACCGGCCTCCCCCATACGAGAACAAGCTTGAACGTGGAAATCATGCGCCTGTACTCTGCCCTACTCGTGGCTAGCGCTGCAGTATGGACGTGCATCGAAAGTAACGGGGTGTATGGTCCAGCTCCAACTGATGCCATCTACCCGGCCTCGGCTAGAGCTGACGAGAAGCACGAGACTGCTGCCACGGAGAGGAGGCTAAAAGCTATCAGTACAGCGAACGACGAATCCAGGTCGATTCCTGGGGAAGTTGGTGGCGAGCTTAGTACGGAGATTGAAAGCGTGATTCGTAAGAAGATCGAAAGCGTGCTTTGTCCGAATATTGGAGGTTTGTTCAAGCGCAAGTTCTTCTACAACCGTGAATCACCGATACCTTGGTTCACGGAGCATGAACAAACCCGAACTGGCACAATTTTCCCTGGGCTCCGAAAACGGTTCAAGCAGAACGATTTCCATCCTATTTGGGCGTCGGAAAGCGAATTCTATAACACGCTGATCGCTCAAGTGAAACCTCCTGCCCCCAAGGCTAAGTTACTTGCCGAGTACGTCGACAAGTACGGAGACGATGTCGTGGCACGCAAGATAGGTCAGCTTGAGGTGGAAGGAACACCTTATCAGAAACTGTTTGCCGAAAGGATGCGCGTACTGTTGGTGGGGCGCTGGTGGAAGGAGAAGAACACTGTCAGCAAGGTCATCAAGTCACTCAACCTACGGACCGACCGTTTTGTTGCAGAAGATGTCGCTGAGATGAAGGTGCTTGAATCGTACATCGATCACATTAACGGTCAAGTTGCGAAGGTTGACCCCTTAAACAAAAGACTGCGGCGTTATACGCTGATCGAGATGCTGGCGGAGGACTTAGGCGACGCAACTTTGTCGAACATCTTGGCTACGTCGATCTCAACTACAGAACTGCCGAAAGCAAAAGAATTGCTGGAACAGCTGATGCATGACTGGATGGACAGGGGGCTATCATCTGGTCACGTGGCAGCAATGCTGGATCTTCAGGATCTACTGATGCTCCAGGACCTCGTAAACACTTTGCACGCTTCTGTTGCAAACCGTCGGAAAAGAAGAATGTTTCGTTATGTGTGCTACAAAAACTTAAAGCGTCGCCTTGACAACGATATGATAGTACATGAACTCGACATGAAGACATACATGATGTACAAGGTCTGTCGGATGCAATCATGTAACGGGTACCTGATCTCGACACTGGCCTCATTGCCAGTTAGATATAGGAAGACATGACGGCACGAAGGCGATCGAGGGAGCATTGGACGAGGAATATGAGAGTGTCAGTGGACGGTATGGTAAGCGTCAAAAGGCAACTGCTTGATGGTGGAAGTGAGCTGCAATGCTGCATGCAAAGCGCTTCCGAGCAGCTAGTTGGTGAAATACGCGGAGTATCTGGAGGGTTGCTTTGCGCAGGAAAGACGAGAGAGGTAAGTCGGTCTATCAGCTTGGCCAGGAAGTCAATTTCGGTTCCAGTTCGAGACTAACAGTGTGCACTTTTAATGTTTCCCATACACGTAGAAGAGACAAAATTTGATTGAACGACATTATTGCATGGCTTAGGGGTTGTGGTGCCACGACCACGGCAAGAAGTCACAGGAGATAACTTTAATAAATTCATTTGTTCATGTGACCGACCACGTGAAGGCGTTATTGATCACGCATCACAACTGCTCTGTGGTGTTAAACTCGTAACTGTCAGGGTGATGGAATTGATCCGACACGATGTAGACTGCGCTTGCTTTCCTTCGAGAAGTGATATCACAGATTTCATGTTGCACTCTCCTCCGTGCCTCTTGCTCGATGCTACAGCTCGTTGTGAGATTGCCACTCAAGTTAGCACTTATCATGGTACACATGGCGCTATCACTGTCGCCATTTGCGTACATCACGAGCCCGGAGTCTTACCGCTCTGTTTACATGCCAGTGCATGCACTTCTGAAAACATAATCCTTGACCTCCGTCAGTGGAAATGGAGAAATCAGGAGCCGAACAAGCAGAACGCTTGGTAACTGACAATTTGCATAACTTGCGACATATAAAACGATCACTCCTGTATTCATGTCAGCTCTCTCGGTGTCAGCATCCAATCGACAGATGCTGAACATGTCGCTACTGTCGTGACCACGATCAAAGTGTGCAAAACATGTAGCGCAAGCATCCACCTATGCGTCGCTCACAAGGACGCCGAACCACACGTGTGCAATAGACTCGAAATAAGGTACTCGACGCCGTCACCAACCAGCTAAGCTGTCATCGACATAGCATGTTAGTCATCGTTCAGCGCGAGTTACCAACGTCTTCCAACACCATCCTCATCCACCCTGTCACTATCATTATCATTGTCCACCGCAGTGAAAAAGTCTTGCTTGGCGACGTCGCAAACGGGTGTTCGTTCCTCCGTAAGGGCAACCTCGACATGAGGCGGGTACATCCAAACAGCCACGACCAGCTGTCGCACAGGCAGCGGACGGTACTTCCCTGTGGCTTCGACACTACCGATCGCCGTGTTTCGCCCCCAGGACTCAGCTCCGTCACTGCCACTTTGCACACGCTGCAAGACGCAGGGAAGACCCGACTCGTCTGCCACCTGCCACTGAATTTTCACGTCCGAGAGCTCGAGCGTGTGCGTCCCGTCTTTGCCCTTGCTCTTGACTCGCTGCTCAAGTTGTCGCGGGACGTCGTCCGTCTCTTGTACAAGCGCTTGAAACGCTTCATCACGGTCCAGCAGCTCCACCAATCGCTGGCCTCCACGTGCACCCGTCCATGCATCCATCCATGTATCCATCGTCCACCCGTCAGACAGTCGCGAGCACCAGGCAACAAAGTCCGTCAGTTGGTCAATCGCTAGTATCGAGCGTCATCATGCAAAGGTCCGCCCGTCTGTCGTAACTCACCGCTATACGTTGCGCTCCTGCTGTCCCGCTCCTTCCATTAAAGTGACTTAAATCCTGCTCTCGCACGTGCACAAGCAGCGTCAACGTCTGCACCCGCTCGGTCGGACCTCGACGCGCTTGGAGTACGAACAGATTGCGTTCGCGCAACATCACAACTGCTGCAACCTCGCTGCAACTCCCAAAGTGCTCGTCGGACTTAGTCGGGCAAACCATCCCCAGCGCGCTACCATTGGCGCAAATGCTGTCGCCTCGGACGCCGGGACCCCGCCAGCTCTCCGTCTCGTCCGACGTCGACGCCCCGCTCGGAGATCTGCGAGAATGCAGTGTCCCGTGCGCTGTCCAGGACGCACAAAAAGAAGCGCAGGCGTGCTGGCTCTTCGCTCTCGTGGGTGTGGGCTACCTCTTTCCCTTTTCCGCACTCACGCAGCCCGTAGATTATTGGACCCTGCTCTTTCCCAACTATAACATTGAGTTCGCCCTCACGTGCACCTTCATGGGTACAAATTTGCTCGCCCTCGGCGCAATTGTCGTCTTGTTGCGTCGCCAGTGGTTCAAACGCCGCATTGTTGGCGGCATGGCGGGTCAACTGCTCGTCTTGACGTTCGTGCCGACGTCGTCGTTCTTCCTCTCGTCCGAGACCGCCAATGGCATTGCTGTACTCAGTGCCACAGCAGTGGCGGCCATTGCCACGGCGTTCATTGACAGCTCGACGATTGCGCTCGTGTCGCACTATCCGCAACGAGTGCAGGAGAGTTTCCAACTGGGCGTCGGCCTCAGCACGCTCATTGGGAGCCTCTATCGGGACGTGACCAAACTCATCTTTCCAGCTGAGCAGCTGCTACTCTTGTCGCTCATTTACTTTTATGTTGGAGCACTTACTATCGCGCTGTGCATAGGGGCCTTTTACAAGGTCATCAAGCTCACGATGACACGCAAGTACTTGCTGCGCAAGCTGGAAAGTAGTGTGGAACCCACGGAGCAGTCGTCACATGTGAAGAACAAGCAACAGTCACCAGGGAGCGACCCGCTTCGTATCTCTGTACTCGTATCGAACAGGTGGACCGTCCTGAAGAAAGTGTGGCACCTGTGCTGATACTAGCGGAAGCGCTGATACTAGCGGTTTTCCTCGCCAGTCTATCAGTGTGGCCACCGCTCATCACGGAGATCGACACGTACAGTTTCCCGTCGCTGCAGAACAGTGGATGGTGTTCACTGATCCTGCTCACGTTCTTTTCGATCAGCGACTGCACTGGACGTTTCATTGTGAACCACCGCTTCGGTCTCACGCCCAGTAACGTGTGGATCCTAGTTATCGGACGTTTTATCATTGTCCCGATCATTGTTGGCATCGTCAAAGAGTGGTGGCTTCAGAGCGACTTTTTGGTCTCTGCTCAGTGTATTATTTCTCGGATTTGGAAACGGTTACCTGGGCACGCTGACGATCATCTTTGTGAGCGAAAACGTCCACCCGGATGAGCAGCACCTGACCGGTACCTTTACGAGCTTCTTTCTGAACGCTGGTCTCGTACTAGGATCGATAATGGGTCTCATCCTGGAGAAGCTTGTACTCGCATAGATATGTCACACGACGTAGCGCGCTACGCGTGTTGCGGTCTGCCTGTACTTACACGACTCCTTCCGTTGAGCTAATGCTTCGGTGCTTTAAGTTGCATTTCCTCTTTGAAGCTCGATGTTTTTTGGCAAGACAGGCTGACGCTGGAAAGTGTAAGACTGTCGCTCACCCGCGATCGACGCGTCCCAAAAACGAATACCCACTGCTTTAATTGTGTAGTGAATCCTGAAGAAGCTGTATATACCGGATGTGAGACCTTCGTCGCTAGTAGTCAGTGGTGGAATGATAGCGCTGCGTGAGGTCTCTGCAGTGCTAACCATCATCAGGCGCCCGTTTGCTAGTCAAAGTAAACGGCAGCACCGGCTTCTTCGCGTCATCTGCTTTGTTGTACGCGACTGAATGCAATTCCACGACGATGTTTTGCCACAACGTTGCACGTACACGATGTATTCCGAGTGAAATACCGCAGCCGAGCCACGATACAGCACGCAGTGCGCGCCGTCCTTGAGACTGGGTCTTGAAATCCAGCCACGACGACGAAGTGCTGGTCGATGACAATGGTCTCGTGAACGTCGCACTCTTTAAAACAGGCCAAACGAAGAAACGGAGCTGGACCTCGGAACGGACCCCAGTGCTGACGGACATTCGATCGAATGGTTAAAACCGATCGACTGGAAATGATGGACTCGTCCGAGGCAATACCACTCACAGACTTCAACTCTAGCAGCCGCCTGCGTGTATGAGATCGCATGATGGAAAGAAGAAAAAGTGATGAACCACACGACATCATTGGTGTCGTCGTCTCACCACTCCGCGATTTCAAATGGTGGTTTGTCAAGTAAGCAAGGTGTCGTGTTGTCCAGAGGAAGTGCTGTGGACAGAAAGCTGCGGAAACGTCGGCCGGGAAGCTAACCAGGCACAAAGGGTCTTAAATGAATTGGACTACCACCAGAAGACGTCAGTGACGCTCGAGACACTTCGGGAATATTGTCGACATTTGCTGTCATGTCGCTGTCGACAGCACCACCGCGAAAGTCTAGATGACACGGCGCCCAACTGACAAAAACAAGGCCACTTTAGTACCTTGATGCGCTGCTATGCCTGCGGCATCCCGCACGGTGTATGGTACGGTGAATGATGCGGATGTTTCGATTAAATTCTGAACGTTGCCGCTGTAGTTGCCTTACACACCGTTTACTGAGACCATCTCACTTCCGATTGACGTGGCGTCTTGCAAGGGGCTGAAGATAGACGCACACATAGCCCGGCTTGCTTAAGTGCTGATAGAGGTATTGCTTGCAGCCTTTCTTGAAACATTAAGGAGGGTTACAGCGACGGTGTCGATGCAATGGAGGAATGAGTCTGGGTTCATAAAATTTGACAATGTCATTGCTGCGAGTTTACTTTAGCTTGCACTCGTTACATCCTGCAGCAGCTTGATGGCGCGTTTCTTGCTAAAGAGATGTCAACCATCACAAGAAGGATGCGGTCAGATGCAGCCACCGGCTCAATGTCGACTCGCATGAGACGATGTACTGTTAACCACACGAAACAAGCCATTTGACGCAAGCCTACACATGATCGTCTGCTGGAAAGCGACACGAAAACGTGCAGCTAAGGGTTGTCGCCAGCAATCTGTACCATGCCGTAGAACATCTAGCATGACGCTCACAGTAGAGGTTCTCAATTGCGACCTTTCGGTGCAGCTCACTCTGTTCCACACACGTATTGGCGCATCAGCGGACAAAGAGTTGCCCGCAGACGAGAAAAGAGTCGTGATTGAAAACGCATACTAGTATGGCAAGTTTGACACCTCGTTTCTGCCTTCTCACGCCGTAGAATCGATTGCAAGAACTACGAATAGTAGGCATCGGGACCGCTGCTGCTAGCGAGTGGGCGACGACGAGCACTCTCCAGATTAAACCTATCGACAAAGTTCTTGAGTCGGGTATTGAAGAGGCTGCAGCGAATCGGCATCTCTAGCTCGTAGAACGGGTTCTATGCACCAAGTAAACAAGTCGTTAGCAAAAAGACATTCCCTCCACCTAGTGACTAAATGACTGTATTTCGATTTGTATGACCGTAATGTATACCTTAAGCACATAGTCGACGTATAACTCGTACACAGTCTGAAGCGTCACGTCAACACTGGGCGTCCCTAGTGCGGCTGTGAGGAAGAATTTCGTGCCCGTGGGCGTCTGCAGACACTGCAGACGGAAGGTGCCCGTCTCGAGACTGTCGATGCCGCCCGAGTTAGTGGGTGCTGCCAAGGCTGCAATAGCATGCATACTGTGGAAGGTGGAGCCTAGACGGAGGTGGTCATTCGAGCTGAGCTTCGGTGCCGCGGGACTCAAGTCCTGCTGGTAGATGAGCCCCCCAGCCTTGTTGATGATATACAGCGAGTGCAGCATTTGTATGAATGCGATTCTTACTGATTATGATAGAAATTGATTAGAAATGACTACCGCAGTGGCGACTACCTCATCGTGTGTTGATTGCGAAATTAAAGGCAAATGCTAAACGGCTGGGTTCATTTTTATTCGGCTGTGTCATTCTTTTAGGTGTAGGGTAAAACAGTCGTCGTTTAAAACGCATCCTGCTGAATATCGTCGAATTGTCCATTTGTTTTTATAATCGACTTTGGATGACCCCCTCGTCAAAAGGGGTTTCTAGTGATAGCTCTCGCGTTTCAACCACGATGTACAATTTGTTAAAAGTTGCATTTTATGATTGGAGAGGCATGCCAGGGAAGGTGCAATATCGGCTAGCGGTTTAGAGCCTTTAGGTTTATTAGCTTTGGTCAACTTCGGCTGCAGAAATCGGCTTGGACGGACACAAGAGAAAGGAGGCAAGACAGAAAACTCAGGCGCAACAAAAAATGGCAGAATCCTCAGCGCTTTTGACTTATTCTCTTTGTCTCGCAATAAGGTTCTCGAACATGATTACCTCCTGTTTGGGGAAGTGTTGGTGTTCTGGTCTTTGCGCCCACTCCCGACACTATTGGGGGCTCTTCGCGAGATCGCAAACACCAAGGTTTTCATATTTCCGACTCAGCTACGATTACTAACCTCCGCGCCCGATTTTACTATGCAAGTTTGCTGCTTGTTTAGACAACTACAGCAATTCAAACGGTGTAAATATCTCGGTGATAGCAATTGCAGTTAAATTACGTAAGAACGCGCCACTAACAATATTTCTAGACGAGATATACCGCTTCACCATAAGCGCGATCACGCGGATGCATAATGTTTATGGACCTATTGACGATGTAGTCTTGATGGCGTCAAAAAGCGACATCTTTCTCAGTATGGTACGCTTACAGAAGAACGAAGGTCTAGTAGGGTATTAGCCTGTTTTGCACCGATATCGTCATTTTGAACGGGCATGTGAGTAAGTAATCATAGTAAATTGAGTATGTGGGATATACTGTTGACGAAGTTGGGCGTACTTTTGAGTTACTTCTGAGTTACTTCTGAGAACTTTTCAGAATGACCCAGCCGAATAAAAATGAACCCAGCCGTTAGCATTTGCTAAATTAAACAGTCGGAGTTACGTGTCGGTGATAAGCCATGATAAGATGCTGATGTATTGCGTCACATTAAATTGACAATAGCGTATACGTGCTGAAGCAGAAGCTACTATACCCATTCTTATGCTTGCACACACTTCTTGTTTGTTGAGCTGTATGTCGTTTACTTGCTAGCAAATGCCACCACCAGAAGTCAGATACGCTGTATTGACGGACTCTAGCGCTCGCTATGTCAAAGGACAACATCATTAAGTATACTTGGTTGAGGCTGGTAGTAGCCACACGTCACAACTTGCACAGCCTGGTATAAAACGAGGATGCCGTAGCCTTGAGGTGATGCTTATTTATTTCGTGTGACAGTTTTAGGCGAAGCTGGGCCTCCTGAGGTGCACAGTCAAACACTCGAGCTACGGCTCTGCATCGTCGGTACATCGCTAAAGCTTTGGTAGCAGGCTTCACTGCAGCGTATGCTTTTCCAAAAGAGTCTGCGGCAACGCTCAGCACCACAACACCTAATGGCGTCTCGATCAGCACGGCTGTGATCGCTACGGCACAGTAGTGACACTGGCACTATCGAGCCGACTCCACTTAAGTCACTGACACATTTGTGCTTATCAGCAGGTACTAACAGCACGTAGACTTTTACTATTGGAACTGGTTGCTTGTCAAATCAGCTTTTTAACCCCGCAGCGATTGTCACGTGCAACAAAGCGACCTGGCCGGCTCACTCCCACGTCACCAGTTCTCTTTGCGGCACGCTTGATGCGATGGCATCTCCTTGGTTTTCGCTGGTGCTAGACCAAATACACTTGAAACCACGACGCCCCCTGTCACCGGGATCGATATACAGGCGGGTCTGGCTGCACCTTCGACCTTAAGCACAGTTAGTGAACTGTGGCAAAAAACAAACCTTAGCTAGGTACGTGAAGGAACGCGCCAGCTGTAGCGTAGGTCCGTGAATGCAGATCCAAGGACTACCAACGATGCGCAGGCCTTGCTTGGTCTTTCGACCGAGTGAAGCAGCCAACGGCATTACTGGAAGCGTTTACTGGGCTATGTTCGTCGCGTCAGTACGGCAAGAGCGGCGGACGCAAGATCAATAATGAGAGAGTCTTGCGAGCTGAGCCCTACTGTTTTACAGTAGCAAGCGTTGGCACTGTGACAGATGTGATGTGAGTTTCATGGCCTGGATACGCCACGCTGCAACAATCACGTACAAGTGAGCGAATCAGTTACTAAGTGTTGGAGGTGTATCTACATAATCGATCGGCTACACAGATATCTCAAAGACGTACTCTGATCGTAGCCAGAGCGAATCCGTACTTGCTAAGTGCGACTTTTTATGTCAAGCACGAATCCCGACCCAATAACGCAATGTTATCGAATACTATTGTGCTGTCACATGCGACACGCCATTCGACCGCGAGGTTTCTTCTATCCTTTTTTACTTGAAAGTCGACCGACATTCCAAGGCGAGGGAGCCACTCGTTTTCGCTCGTGCTCTTTTATCCAATCGGTATGTGCCGTGAGACCTCACGTGTGCTGTGATTGGTGGTATTTTGAATACGGCAAGTTGTGTGGTGGTGGCGAAGCCAGCCAGCTCCCACCCGCCGCCCAGCCCCCTAAATCATTTAGGATTTTCCTTTGTTTCGCCGAAGACTTCCCCCTCCCTTCCTAACTAAACCCTAAAGATGAGCGTCCTTTCCACGTACAAGCCGGTTGCCACGTCGGAGAAGAAGAGCGGCGTGACCTCGTTCCTGCTGGACTTGGCTGCTGGCGGCGTCGCTGGCGGTATCTCCAAGACCGTCGTGGCCCCCATTGAACGTGTGAAGCTGCTGCTGCAAGTGCAGGCCGCTTCGACGCAGATCAAGCCGGAGGACCAGTACAAGGGCATTGTTGACTGCTTCGTGCGTGTGTCCAAGGAGCAGGGCGTGAACTCGTTGTGGCGTGGCAATTTGGCCAATGTCATCCGGTACTTCCCCACCCAGGCGCTGAACTTTGCCTTCAAGGACAAGTTCAAGAAGCTCTTTATGGACGGTGTGAGCAAGGACCAGTTCTGGCGCTTCTTCATGGGCAACTTGGCCTCGGGTGGTGCCGCTGGTGCGACGTCGCTGCTGTTCGTCTACCCGCTGGACTTTGCGCGTACGCGTCTTGGCGCTGACGTGGGCAAGGGCAAGTCCCGTCAATACACGGGCCTGGCCAACTGTCTCACGACGATCTACAAGTCGGACGGTCTTTCGGGCTTGTACCGCGGCTTTGGTGTCTCGGTCGGCGGTATCATTGTGTACCGTGCTGCCTTCTTTGGTGGCTACGACACGCTCCGTGATGTCGCGTTAAAGGACCCCAAGAACGCCCCGGTGTGGCAAAAGTGGATGGTCGCCCAGACGGTCACGTCGCTGGCTGGTATGATCTCGTACCCCTTTGACACTGTGCGTCGTCGCATGATGATGCAGGCGGGCCGCAAGGACATCTTGTACACGTCCACAATGGACTGTGCCGTGAAGATTCTCAAGAACGAGGGCTCGGGTGCCTTTTTCAAGGGTGCGGGCTCCAACATCCTGCGTGGCACGGGCGGTGCTATCGTCTTGGTGCTGTACGACGAGTTCAAGAAGCTTGTCCAGTAGGCGACTCGTTTGTCTGACCTGGTGGGCTGACTCGATCAGATTGCAAGTTCAAGGAGATCTATACTTGTTGTGAGAAATGGCAAGGTTGTTTGACATAGACAGATATATTCCGCACATCGAGGAAGGGAGTTTGAATGAATACCTTGTCATTTCTTTTGGACGACACGTGTGAAATGTCCATTCTTTTCTATCACTTCGGGTCATGGAGATAGGCGGGTAGGATGGGAGGAACACCTAAAGTACGAGCCGTCAGAGTGGTCAATCGCTGTGGCTCCTCTATGATGCAGATGGTGCGTAATGCGTCTGTCATAGGAGTGCCAGGCGACCAGAGCAAGGATTCAGTGTAGTCACAGTCCTTATTGTTGCGTCGTGTGCTTGCAGGGCTGCTTGAGCATACCCTCGGCGTTTTTACTGGTGATGCTGCAAACCCTATTGTCTTTCTCGTCTACAATGACAGTTAAATATCCATGATCTGCTGCTCCATGCGTATGAAGCCACGCATTCGTAGGAAGCTAAAGACGCTCAGCCCCGCCCCCTCTTCCTCGTATGATTGAGTTTCGATGAGTTGAGACTTGGGGCGATGGAACAGTCACGATAGACAAGTCGTCTCAGCATTGCAATTGAGCTATTGCTACGTTTAACGTAAGAGACAGCTGTAGAGCTTCCTGTCGTTCGTTTGTAGCACGTAGGTATCCGTTGCAAACGAGCGATACTAAGTTTCATTTTTGTGCGTGGCCGGGTTCACTCCACTTATTGCAAGTGCCTTCCCCGTTGCAGCCGCCCTCACTATTTAAAAACGCACATAGTAGAGCACCCCACGTGGCCCGCCAGATCTTCTAATATGTGAATGGCTTGTATAACTTAGACAGCCACCGGCGTTCTAGTATGCGCGAGTTTTTAGTCGGTGAGAACTGGTCGAAGATAGAGAGGTGCTAGTAACAAGGGGTGTGAACCCTGACACGCTCCTTAATTTAGATTTGAGCAATACCCTCGGACAAGCCAAGTAAGTGCAATTGTTTGACAGTTATTGCGATCTAGCACTACCATATTCGAATCGAAAACAATTGGTGGTCATGTCATAAATATTCGTATCCATAACCTGGATGGCAAGCGCAAGCCACATATCGCGATCACGAAGGCAAGTATGCGGCACCACTACGACACTGTTAGTCGCCAGCATGAAACGCAAGATCGAGCTGCACGAGTGCCAAAGAATGACCCGTACGTAGACAAAACTCGGATATCCTGACCTTCCAGGTTACAAAACTGAGCTGTTGCGGTGGAAGCTCTCAGACCGAACAGCTTACTAAAAGCCCATAGTGCTATCCCTGGAGATCCTTGATCCGGCATCTAAAACCGCAGGCATCGCATACGGATCTCCAAACGCTATCGTTTCCGCACGTTAGCTGCTTTGCTATGCCAAAGATTTAGTGAAGGACGACGGAATAAGGCCAGTTGTAAGGTGGTCAGATCTTTTGGAACGATACCTTTGGAGGCACGTGTTTTATCAACTAATCGCGTTGAAACAATAATGTCCGTATTTTTCTAATCCACCATTTTAGCGGTTTTATAGCGAGAAATAATCTGATAGAACTGTTTTATCCTATAATGTTGCGATTTTCTAGCAGCACGATTTGGGATGCAACTTTTTGCCTGCATACTGCTCGACGGTTTCAATCGCGCGTGCGAATTTTACTTTGCGTCAACTGCTTTCACTATCATCGACTATTGGCCACAACGATTGTGCCTCAATAGTAGGACTTCGTCCGTGCTGGCTCCTACCAGATTCGGACCTCTTTCTCACGTTATTATCATCTTGAAGGATGTTTCTTTCTCGCTGACCACATCGTTTCAGTTTGCGCAAAGAAGCGGCAGTAGCAGCCTCTGCAAGTTTTTGTGATGAGAGCAACTTCCTCTCAGGCAGACGTTAAAGTGTCGGATGACATCAGTTTTATGTGCAATTGCGGTAAGTCCGTCCTTCCGTTAGTCAGTCGGTCACTCGCTTATTTTTACTGCTAATGGCACTGCGTGAGTGGAGGAAAGAATCGTAGGCAGAAAACAGCTCACTCCATGTGAGCGATCAATGAATTAATTACTCGATCGGTCCACTCAATTAGACGCCAAAGCCGAGCAACAAGAATACGAAATAACACCGGTACACACGGTACTTTACAACTATTGCCCTTTTTACCCAGTGACTATGCAAGAAGAGCCGCTTGCGTCGTCTCGTGGACGCTGGCTTGCTCGTCGCCGCGTGTCACGACTGGATAGCGGGGGTAGCCGGGACGAGACCAGCTCACCGCTCTCTGCGCTAACACAACTGCTTAGTTTTCGCTCCCGTGCGAGCATGACCGACGCGCGCGTCGTGGCCATCGCCCGGGCGACGTCCGTGGACGGTGATGACCGTGAAGAAACTGTGGACGGCGGGCTCCGCTTTATCCCGGCCTGTGCGCGCGACCTCATCAAGTACACGGGGCGACTGCTCCACCACGGGGCGCAGTGTGCACGCAAGACCAAGATCAATACGGTGCAGTTTGATTGGCCTGCTGTGGCCTTTGAGGTATCCGTTCAAGGCACGAGTCTCGTCGCGATCCGACTTAAAGGAGACGGTGCGTGTGTAACAAGTGCGTGGATTGGTGACGACAGCGTCGAAATGATTGACCGGTCCGTAGATATGTGGAGGAAAGATTCGTTGAAGTAGACGTCGACAAGTGTTCGGTTCGAAGGTGCCACGCACTGAACACATTTTCGTCCGACGACCCGACTTAATCTGTCCGACCAGATCTTGTTGGCTTCTTTACTAGCTATTAGTTGATCGATGGTTGGCGGTGGTTGCTTGACAGTTGACTGATGACGTGCAGGCAACTACTTCAACGTGTTCGTCAACAATGAGCTACGCTGCATCCTTCGCGCGTCACTCAGTGCGACGTGCTGCGACGGTGAGAGAACGTTTCTGTTGGTTAATATGCTGGAAATGTTTGCTGACTGAAACATTGTGTAGTGGCAACTGGGCTGGATATCAAGCAGAAGTACACGATCCGAATTTGCAAGCGGACAGAGCCGCAGATGCGAGGTGCGATGTCAACATTCAAGGTGAGTTCGTGAAGCACTGTAGTGTGATGGGACGTCTGCTGCTTTGCTAGTGCTCAGGAACTCTTGCGTTTGCATTTGTAGATCTGCACATTCTACGGATTTATTATCGAGGAAGATGCCGAGGTCTTTTCAGTGGACCAGCTCGAGTCGCAACCTGTGCGCAAGATGGAGTTTATTGGTGACTCCGACACCTGTGGCTTTGGTAACGAAGGAAAAGCCAGCAGTGCCAAGAATTTGTTTGGTATGAAGGGGCGTATGGAAAACGTCTACAATAGTTACGCATGCGTGACGGCGCGTATGTTTGATGCGGAAGAACATGTGCTGGCATGGAGCGGGTAAGTCGTTACGTGATTGGTGTTGAAAGCTGCTTTCCTCTTACACAGTGCTGTCGCTTGTCTTGTTGTGAAGTAAGGGTGTACATAGCAACTCCGCGGACTGGGGACCCAACATGCCGGCCTTGTGGAAAAATACGCTCGCATCGCGCCAGAGCGACTGGGATATGTCCAGTTGGATACCTGACATCGTTGTGATCAACCTCGGCATCAACGACTTATCCCCACCCGCTTCCGCTGAGACCGACATTATCACGGGCTACGCGACGTTTGTACTGGAAGTACGCTCCTGTACGTGTTGTCGCTCGTGAATGAGCACATGCGGTACTGTTGTTAAATTAAATCTCCTCGTTCACTTTGTAGACCGTCCGGATGCACACATCTTCTGCGTGGTATACGACGAGGGCTGTATAAGCTCGGAAGACTCGGAGACGAACCGCAAGTTTGTGTCACTGCAGCTGCAAGAGATTGTGAAAGTGGCGATCTCGAAGGTCAGCAAGCACGACGACAAGGTTCACTACACATTCATCAAGGTATGAATGCAATCCATTGTTTTCAACTGCTCGTTTGCTAAAGCAGTTTGTTTGTCGCTGGTGCGCTGGTCATATATAGGTGGGCGAAGGCCTGGAAAAAGAAGATTACGCATCCATGATGCACTTTGCCGTCAGTGGCCACGTCAAGATTGCCATGGTGCTTGCAGAGGAGATCGCGCTGCGCACAGGGTGGAGCGTAGTGCACGAGCCCGAGACGATGCCGTATCCGCAGGCGAAAGACCAAATCCTGACGCCTCGAGACCACTCGAAGACCTCCTGCACGATGTCGTAGAATTTGGTCCGAGTAATTTGAGGATAAAAGGCACGACCTATTTATTGTCCATCACAAAGTGTATCTATCCACACTTGAAGAGACCATCACTCTGTTTCGACCATGCTGGCCCCTAACAAGTTGCGCGAGCTGCGCGCGCTCATGAGTCGCACGAACGTTCGTCTGCTTCCTCTGAGACATCGATTAGGCAAGACGGAGAAGGAGGAGGCAGCAGTGGAGCCTACGATCCAATCGCTGCAGGCCTTCATCGTGGACACGGCCGACGCCCATCAGAGCGAATATGTGGGGGACGCGCACAAACGCCGCGAGTTCCTCACGGGCTTCACAGGATCAAGCGGCACAGCGCTTGTCACGATGAATGAAGCGCTGATGTGGACGGACGGCCGCTACTTCCTGCAGGCGGAGCAGGAGCTCAGCGAAGACTGGACGCTCATGAAGTCCGAGGAGCCGGGCGTGCCGACAATTGAGGTAGGACCAAAATTGGTCTCAGACTTTTTTGTATACCTCATTTTGTCACGTGGGTATATTGCACGTTTTATTTCACGTTGTTGACAGCAATGGATAAAATCCAATCTCCCCAGTGACAGCTGTTTGGCGATTGATCCTTATTTGACTTCGGTAATCGCAGCTCGGTAAGAACGTGGCATAACAACGAGTGGTCTTGATGCACTTTGTAACTGACTTTTGGTGTATTAGCAATTTTGCTAGGGCTCTGAAGGATACAAAGATTGAGCTTGTGGCGCTCCACGAGACTGAGAACCTGATCGATCGCGTGTGGACGGACCGCCCAGCTATTTCACCCTCACAGATCACTTTTCTGTCAGAAAAGTACACTGGGCGATCAGTTGCTGACAAGCTGACGCGTCTTCGTGAAGCTGTTAAGGAAGAAGGAGCAGACGCCGTTGTACTCACTGCTCTGGATGACATTGCGTGGCTGTTTAACATTCGAGGAAACGAGGTCAAGTTCAATCCAGTTGTGTGAGTGACGACAGCTGTCTTTTGCTTTCGATTTACTGAGGTGTTCGTTTCTAACGTGCGCGAATCGGATATTTGTCTTTTGTCAGTACGTCGTACGCCATCGTAACTTCTGACTCAGCGATTCTGTTTCTGAATGCGTCCAACGAGGACGAGGTGACTCAGCACTTAGGATCGAGTGGAATCGTTTGCAAGCCGTACTCGAATATGCTGAAAGAACTGTCGGCTTTTACCTCTGCTAATAAGGGCAAGCAAATTCTTGTGGACCCTGCACAATGCAACGTCGCTGTATTCCTAGCGATTCCGGCTGTAAACCGAAAAGAGGTTATGTCGGTGGTTATGGCTCAGAAGGCGATAAAGAATGCAACTGAGATCGAGGGCATGCGTCAGGCACACATTCGTGACGGTGCTGCGCTCGTTAAGTACTTTTGCTGGCTTGAGAACGAGATGGATTCCAGCCACAAAGACCGATGGGACGAAGTCATGGTTGCAGACAAGCAGGAACAGCTCCGACAGCAAGTGAAAGACTTTGTGTCACTGAGCTTTGACACCATCTCGTCGATCGGGGCTAACGGAGCCATTATTCACTATTCGCCGAAGCGTGGGAATTGTGCCAAAATGTCGACGTCTGCCATGTACCTGAACGACTCAGGTGCTCAGTACCTGGATGGCACGACTGATGTCACCCGAACACTCCACTTTGGTCATCCTACTTCCTACGAAAAAGCGTGCTTTACCTACGTCTTGAAGGCACATATTGCTCTTGCAAGCACTGTCTTCCCTGACAAGATTGAAGGCGTTCGACTTGATGCTGTTGCGCGTGCACCTTTGTGGAAGGCTGGTCTGGACTATCGCCACGGAACGGGTCATGGAGTGGGTGCGTTTCTCAACGTGCACGAAAAGGGTGTGGTAAGTGACGAGCATCTTTATCGTGCTCGCTGATAACTTGCGCTGACACGGGTATGTCACGTGGCTACGCAGTTGATGTCGTTTCGGTTGAACCCGAACGGTCTGAAGATTCAAGACGGCATGATTCTTAGCAACGAGCCTGGCTACTATGAAGACGGCAAGTTCGGCATTCGAATCGAGAGCATCATGGTTGCTCAGAAGGTGAGTTGCAGTAGCTGTGCGTCTTTGTCCGTTGTCATGTGCATTCGTGATGCATTGCTTACCGCTTGTCTCTATCTCTACGTGTAAAACGAACTAGGCGCCTCAAATCAAGAGCCCACTCAACCGCGACTTCTGTGTATTTGAAACCCTCACTATGGTGCCAATCCAACAGAAGCTAATTGACGAAAATCTGCTTACGCCCGAGGAAGTGCAGTGGTTGAACGCATACCACAAAGACGTACACGACAAGCTGCAGCCGCTGCTAAAGGATGACTTGGAAGCTTGCGCGTACCTCGCACGAGAAACAAAGCCCCTGTCGCTGCAGCCTTCGCCTGCTTGAATTCATGGTTGGTTCCAGACACGAAGCTGCGTGAACATTTGTCTTCCTAACGTAGCTCCAACTTTTCACTCTCTTTTGCAATGCTCTCCTCGTGTTCCTTGTGACTCTTGGCAGTGCCTGGTGACGAGCTTCTACTAGCTCGATATTGTCTCTTGTGATATACTCGAGTTCGGCGTTGTTCTCGACCTTCTAAGCATTCGAGCTGATGAAGCAGACGCGTCTCAACAGCTTCGACCCGCTTTTCCCGACGCTCTGATTGCTCTTCCCCACGCTGTTTGCGCGCTTGAATCTGATGTGAAGTTCCGCCTGCGAGCGCTTTGACCACGTGATCGAAACGTGCTTGGTACATACGCATCTCGCGCTCAATCTGCTGTCGCTCTCGCTGTAGTTCGGTGTCTGTCATCGAGGTTTCACCACGAGACATTTGACTAGATAGCGGCACGTTGAACTCTTGACTCCTCATCGTTTCCTGCTGCTGGTGCGCTTCCGACGACGCTCTTGCAGCTCTGACAGGAGCGCCAGGAGGAGTCTCCAGCGTACACGAATAGTCAAATGCCGGGGACAGCGTCGTCAAAGTGGTTTGTTGCTCGGTACATAACTCCTGGGCACTTGATGGCGTCGAATGCCTGACACACGCGTTCCTGTGCTGCCTATGGGTACCAGAAAGCTCCGTAGACGGTGCTGCATATTCCGCTTCTGGGGCGTCGAAAGCGTCAATCAACTCGTTTACGTAGACGTCTTCGAGAAGCTCCATGCTCAATTCTCTTAAACAAGTACAAATTCGATGCAATAGGGACACGAACGGCAAATGCGACTTCAATACGGGCGACCCCAAGGGTTCCATGAAGCATCTTTGCGTTATTGGGTTTGGCACTTGTATATTTATCATTGCTCAGGTTTATGACTCGCGTCGTAGCAGTTTACACCAGCATTGACTCGTAATCATTGAAGTCATACGTGGTGTCTCTCGCTTCCTCCCATCTATTTAGCTGACTTACCAGCTACGACCGAGCTCAACGACGCCTGGAACGACCAGAGCTTCTACTACGACTACGACTGTAGCTTGAACTACGACGTCTTCGCCTTTGCCTGCTATTCGAACAGTCTGATAATCTACTGTGCCTGCGTTTTCTTCGGTAGTAGTTGCACGAGCTCCTAGCTCCTTCACGCTTTCGTCCGTCGGACTTGCTGCGAGAACGCCTGAGGCTTCGGCTGCGAGAACGGCGAGTATTCGCTAGTCCATCATCCCACCTGCTGCGTCGTCGACGGGCTCTCACGGAAGACACCTTCGTCGCTCGCGGACTTTTGTGGGTAGCAAGTGCTGGTGCATCTGCACTTGCTTGTGTCACGGTTAAGGTTCTCTTTTCCTTCTCCTTCTTGGCCTCGAGCTTTTCCAGCTCTGGACTTGGCACATCTTTTTCCATCGGATAATCATCCATAGCAAACGGATTTGTCTCCGTTAGCGGTTCTAGCCACTCCACCTTCTCCTGCTTGTACAGTTCCATAATCGCGACACTCACAGCATATAGCTCTGCCTTCTCCACGTCAAACAACGAATACCACGGCGGGTGCTCTGGCAAAACCACTCTCTGGAACCGACTGGCTAAGAAAATAGCTGCACACGCAGTGACTTGGGCTTTGTATCGCACACAGATATCGCGTCGCAGACTGTCGTTAATGTAACCCCAAGCCTGTTGCGCGAGCTCCGAGCTGCCGTCCAGTACTTTCACATAATACAGTACGTACTTGTGCGGGTGCTCCGTGACATTGTAGATACTAAAGCCCAAGTCAATCAGCACCTGACGCTCGACTATAAGCAGCCACGAACGCCATTGGCTAAAAGTCGCGCTGTCCACGTCAATGAGCTGCTGCGTCACAGCCGCGCGCTTCCACTTGCGCCGTCGAAACGTTGCGTAAAAGACGTGGACCACGTCGTGCACGCGCTTGGGCGTTTCTTCCACTTTTGCAGACAGAAATAAGCAGCTCATCGCGACACGAAGAGCGTCGAATTGACGCAGAGATTTGCGATAGTAGAAACGGTGTAACAGCGTCTGGGCTGTAGCCATCACTACTTGCGGGAGACGCAGGAGAATGCCCGCTTCCTGGATCAGTTCACAGCCGAAAGAGCGGTGCAAGCGCTCGGTACTGGGGCAAACACCATCGTCGAGCGAGGGCGAACGTGCGAGCGTGGACGCGGGCAGCACGACGTCGGCGACTGTAGCCACATGCCGGGATGCCATGTGCTAGACAATAATGGAAATATCACGATAGTGGAACGAATTATAGTACTTGGGGTTTGATGATGCAAATAAGTACGTAGTGTGAAGTCCACGACGAATCAAGAGGAAAAGAGCGACTTAAACGCTACTTGTGGCGAAAAAAAACAATTTTGTTGTATCCAACACGTGTGACGACATTTGATCGAGACGATTTGATGATGTCTTGGGAGATGTTGCCGGGTGGACATGAAGTGGAAGTGGCGGTTGATGAAGACGACGTGGCAGTGTGGCGCGACATGCAGTTGAAAGGGTATGGGATACCGCCAGTGGCGTTTGGAACGCGTGGAAAAGGGTCGAAAGGGGATCTGTGTACTGGAAAAATAGGCACTCTAGAAAATAAGAGGAGACGTCACTTGACGCTGCCTGAATTCTACTACCTCATGGCAATGGACAACGTTTTGCCAGCTGGTGAATTGCTGCTACAAGACTTGTGGAACCGACTCGGGAGGTGAAGATGCAGCAAGTAGTAGTACCAGGGGTCTAGTGGACAAGTGCCACGTGCTGACGACGGCTTTGCTGTGCTTTATGTCACCCCTTGTTCGCAGTTCCAGCGCGGCCTTCACGAGAACTTTTGTCATTTACCAGCACTTTCGTCGTCGTGGCTGGATCCCAAGACCTGGTCTTAATTACGGCGCGCACTACGTGCTGTACCGTGGCTCGGCTGAGGCATTTCACTCGGAATACATCGTGTACGTGCAACGTGATGGCGAAGTGTCGTCGTGGAACTCTATTCAGTCGCATACGAGGATAGCAGCTGACGCAAAGAAGACGGTGCTGCTGTGTACTGTGACTAGCAAACGGTCACCTGATGATACGGCAACGCCGAGAAATGTGAGAAGCACTGTCAACCCAACACTGACTGCTAGTGACGAAGGTCTCACATCCGGTACATACAGCTTCTTCGGCATTCAGTACACAATTGAAGCAGTAGCCATTCGTTTTTGGGACGCGTCGATCGCAGGTGAGCGACAGTTGTACACTTTCCAGCTCCAGCCTGTCTTGCCAAAAAACATTAAGTCTGCAAAGAGGAAAGGCAACATCCAGCAATTACCGAAGCGTTAGCTTAAAGGCGAGACTTGTGCGAGTGCAGACAAATATTACACCACGTGGAGCATGTTGCATTTATCGGCCGATCTATTTAAGCACGAGCTTCTCCAGGATGAGACCCACCGTCGATCTCAGTACGTGACCAGCGTTCAGAAAGAAGCTTGTAAAGGGACCGATCAGGTGATGCTCATCAGTATGGACGCTTTCGCTCTCGAAGACGATCGTAAATGTGCCGGGATCCGTGAAAGTCCACCGAACACTCTGGAAGGTTTAGCACCTGCAGTAGCACCACCAGTAGGACCAGAAGCTGTGAGGTTGTGCTTGTACAAGAGACGGACAACGTCCCGCGACAACTTGAGCAGCGAGTCAAGAGCAAGAGCAAAGACGGGACGCACACGCTCGAGCGCTCGGACGTCACAATTCAGTGGCGGGTGGCAGACGAGTCGGGTCTTCCCTACGTCTTGCAGCGTGTGCAAAGTGGCAGTGACGGAGCTGAGTCCTGGGGGGCGAAACACGGCGGTCGGTAGTGTCGAAGCCACAGGGAAGTACCGTCCGCTGCCTGTGCGACAGCTGGTCGTGGCTGTTTGGATGTACCCGCCTCATGTCGAGGTTGCCCTTACGGAGGAACGAACACCCATTTGCGACGTCGCCAAGCAAGACTTTTTCGCTGTGGTGGGCAATGATAATGATAGTGACAGGGTGGATGAGGATGTGTTGGAAGACGTTGGTAACTCGCGCTGAACGATGACCAACATGCTATGTCGATGACCGCATAGCTGGTGGGTGACGGCGTCGAGTACCTTATTTCGAGTCTATTGCACACGTGTGGTTCGGCGTACATGTGAGCGATGCATAGGTGAATGCTTGCGCTACATGTTTTGCACACTTTGATCGTGGTCACGACAGTAGCGACATGTTCAGCATCTGTCGATTGGATGCTGACACCGAGAGAGCTGACATGAATACAGGAGTGATCGTTTTATATGTCGCAAGTTGTGCAAATCGTCAGTTACCAAGCGTTCTGCTTGTTCGGCTCCCGATTTCTCTATTTCCACTGACGAGGTCAAGGATTATGTTTTCAGAAGTGCATGGCATGTAAACAGAGCGGTAAGACTCCGGGCTCGTGATGTACGCAAATGGCGACAGTGATAGCACCATGTGTACCATGATAAGTGCTAACATGAGAGACAATCTCACAACAAGCTGCAGCATCGAGCAAGAGCATGGAAGGGAGTGCAACATGAAAAAAATCTGTGACCGCCACAATGCGATATCACTTCTCGAAGGAAAGCAGGCGCAGAGTACACGGGTGTGTCAGATCGATTATATCGCTCTTGTGTAGTATATTGATTTTATCGTCCTGACAGTAACAGGCTCGACACCACAGAGCAATATGCCGCGTGATCAATAGCGCCTGCTCGTGGTCGATCACATAAACAAATGATGTTATTGAACCTTTATCTCCTTCTGCTACCTCTGTATCGTGGTCGTGGCACCACAATCTGCAAGCCGTGCGACAACGTCGTTCAATCAAATCTTGTCTCTCCTAGGTGTGGTGGAACCATCAGAAGCGCACATAGTTAGTCTCGAATTGGAACCGACACTGACTTCATTGGCAAAGCCAAAAGACCGACTTACCTTTCCCTTCTTCCGAATACCCTCAGCATTCACCATCTGGCTGCTAGGAAGCGCTTTACATGTCATCATTGTAGCTCAATTCCGCCGTCAAGCAGTCGTCTTTTGGCGCTTACCATTCCGTCCACTGACACTCTCAAGTTCCTCATCCCCATGCTCCCTCGATCGCCTCGGTGTCGTCAGCTCTACGAACAAATCACGGGCACTCTTGTCAAGGTCATCATGAGGCACCCCTTCCTTGTTAGGGTCCGACCAGAGCTTGTACAACTTGTATGCGATCTCGTCGAGCCTATGTACCATCTTTTGGTTTTTGAGCGACGCTGTGCGGTCTCAAAGAGTTCGCGACAACGCTTCCTTGTTTTCAAACGGTGTGACCAGGAAAGGCGCCAATTGGATACGCGGTGCTGGAGCTCCCATAGATCCGGAAGACCCAGCAATGTAGCCACGGCATCAGCTGACAGCTTCATCTCGATCCAGTCATTCATCAGCTGCTTCAGCAATTCTTGCGCTTTCGGCAGTATTGGATTTGTGGCCGCCCGCGTCAAGATCTTGGATAAAAGTGCATCGCCAAAGTCCTTCGTTAGTACCTTGATTAGAGTATAACGCCGAAATCCCAGGATGTTCAAGGGATCGACCTAAGCAACTTGACAGTTGACGTGATTTAAGGCCAACCTGTGGATATCGCCGCTATAAAACATGTCAGTTCGCACTTTGAGTAAATCCACAACCTTGGCGACAGTCTTCTCATCGTTCCACCAGCGTTTCATCAAAAGGTTGCGCATCCCATCTGCAAATTTTCTCTGGACAGCTGTTCCTTCCACCTGAAGCTCAGCTATCTCTCGTGCCACGACATCGTCTCCATACTCGGCAATGGACTGGTCAAGTAACTTCGGCGTGGGGGAGTAGGCGAGTTCCGCTTGAGCGGTCAGCATTGTCCAGAATTTGAGTTCCGACATCCAAATACGACGCAAATAGTCCTCATTTGTGATCTATTCTCGGAGCCCAGTAAATCCCTCACCAGCTCGGCTTTGTTCACGCTCCGCGAACCAAGTTATCGTTGATGGGTCGTTGTGGGAAAACTTCGTAGTGCGCTCGGACAAACTTCCAATAATCGGACGAAGCACGCTTTCGATCTCTGGACCGAGCTTTCTATAACGGGGTTACACAAAAGGTTGTGACGACCAGGTACATTGGTGTGGTACACATAGAAAGAGATCAGTGTCTATGATAAGGCATACTTTTGTATCGCATACGCTAAGCGATAATACCGTACCCTATCGGTTATGGTTAGAGGGTATTTATCGTAATAAGGTCTTCATAGGGGCGACGTCGTTCTGGTGTGGTACACAAGAAGAACTACGATGAGGACTATTCGATTAGGTAACATAGTTTTTTTAAGGTTAAATACGTAAGTAAGGTTTATTATCGTTATAAATGAGTAAATATATTCAGTTCCCCTGTTGATCAGTTTCAGACACGTGTCTTTCTAAGACGTCTCTGGTCGTAAGAGTTAAGTGCCTGAGTGAAGGCTAAGTACTCTTGGGCATTAGTGCCACGTGATTCCTTGGAGTCGTAGTCCCCTGAACTAGGACTAGAAGCTTAAGAGCTTGTGTAACAGGGCACACCTTATTCAGCTAACTGAATAAACCTTGCACTGCTGACAGTGCAAGGGTGTGTGCGTCCGACTACCTCACGTACACGTACGTGCAGAGGAAGATTGCTATACGGAGTAAGAGTACTCAGTAAAGGTAAAAAGTAGAACTGTATTCAGTATAGTAGATCCTTGTAATAAATCCCTATTTGACTTCATTTAACTATATCTAAATACAAACATGTACTGTAACTATCTGTGCGCCACTCATTGCGTGCTTCTGTCGTGGCTAGACTTTATTGGTTGATATCTCGATCCTATATCAACCAATGAGCAGTGTGTTACATCTGCGAGGCAATATTGTCTATTAGGATAATATTGTAAAAATATTGTGTTTGTCCTAACATAATATTCATACTTGATAGTTACCTTATGTAAATTATCATGTAACGGAGGCACCCCGTTACATCACCCCCCCCTTAACCGTCAGTCACATTAGTGACTGATTGACTATTGAATGACTCTTATGAGTGGCTCTGGGACAGGGGAGCACTTGTTGGCCAATCCATCCATTCTTCATTCTCATCGCATGGTTAACAAGTTCATGCGGTGTGCAGCTAAAGCTGCCGAGAACGCAGCCATGAGACTCCGCTCCGCTGCCGCAGGGAAGACAGGATCACCCGAAGCAGATGACGTAAGTTCGTCTGCTACTTCTGCGACTCAGCCTGCAGCAGGAGCTGCTGCAGGCGCACGCGGTGATGCATCGCGTGACATCGGAGATTATGAGCTCGAGCTCATATACTCTGGCGAGTCTGACGGTGAAACCGACTCGAAGGAGGCGAAAGCCAAGGATGAGCTAGAGTTGGCTAAACCGGAGCCGACTAAGTCGGCTTCCCGAAGCGCTTTAAGCCTCGCTGATCTTCGTGACATCTTCGGATCGTCCGACGAGTCAGACCCTCCGTCTCCGAGACGGAGTCGTTTGGCTGACAGCGAGGAAGGCGGTGGATTTGGCCACCGGGACGATCTTGACGGTGATGCAATCATGCATCACAGTCCGAGTGATCAGGATGATCCTGGTGTCTGTACTTCTATTGATACCAGACAAGAGACTGTGGATCGCAACATCTTGCGTGTTTGCTCCTGAGAAGAAGCCGTGGCTACCTCCTCAGAGAGTATTAGCTCGTCTGTCTGACACGACGAATAATCGTTGTCGAATTTGATTGTTCGATTCATCAAAGCTTCATAAGCTTGATCCTAGTTTGAGTAACTTTCACACTGAACATGATTTCTTCATCGATGCGTTCTTTAAGCATCGATGTACAGTGGGAATCACAAGCGTGATGGTCCCTCATTGATTCAGGCATAGAACGCTTTCATCCACAACGCTGGTGAAATTGGGTGTGATGCCTGGCTAGACAAGCTATTGCTAGCTCGAAATCGTTTTGAGAAACGGACCTCTACCGGTGCACGTTTCAAAATGCATCGGTTGTCAAGAAAGGCCGGGATACCATGCCACTTTTGGGGTGATACGTGCCAAAGTTGTGTGAATAACTTGGCACGAGCTCCAAAAGAAGCCTACTCAATGACTGACCCCTGGTGGAGGGTACGTGTCACTCAAGAGATGTACGAGGGAATAGCTAATTTGCAATCCCTCTACAAGCTCGCTGGGCGTTCGTTCCCCGATGAGTATTCTTCGGCATCGGATGCACCTTGTCATACTGCTCGACAAGGCCGGAAACATCAACCAGTAGTTGAGAGAGAGGCTCCCAACTATCTACCGAGGGTGGATACCCGCGCCACCGGACGAGGTAACTCGTCCTACGTCCCTTCTCATCGCGGTGGTTCAACAAGCGTTCCACGAGGAAGTTGGCCACCGCGCGCATCAATCAATGGATGAGGCGGAGGAGGAAACACGTTCTCAGACGGGTTTGCAGGTTCAATCTGATACTGTGAGCCAGCTCGAGCGCGTAACGTGTGAGTTGCGCGAGGATATCGAGCACGAGAGGAGCAGACGTTTGGGTCTGGTCGACAATGTGACACGTCTCTCCTCGGAACGGGAGAGAGATCGATCAGATTTTGCGTTTGCTCAGCTTGAGAACGAGCGGACTCAGCGTTCTCTTTGCTACGAACTAGTTGAAGCTCGTCAGGATATCTCTCGGTTTCGCGAGAGATATCCGAATTTCAGACTTGGGCTGATAGTCAGCACCATGAGCACAAGTATCGCTTGGAGATGCTTGAGCGCAAGGGATTTCTTCACCAGAAGAAGTCACGTACTGATGATAAGGCCTAAGGCGACCGACGTAGAACGTAAGATGCGTGCACATCTTACGTGGCAGTTCAATCGTGTGTGCGTTGCCTAAGCGGCGCAGTACACGAGATTGACCGATGAACTTGGGTAGTAACTTGTTACTACCCACGTTAGTATCTATGTGTCGAGGTAAGTTTACCGTTGATAGGAGGACTAGTTCACCTTCATTGAATGAAGAACATTTTCCCTTCCATTCTTGTCTGCGTTTTGCTTTTGTCGGTCCACTGCTTCTGCAAGGGAATCTTGCACGAAACGGAAAACCGTTTCGCGAGCCGGTATGAATTCATCTGCTGGCTCGCTGTCTTTGGCTATAGTGCGCTTGGAGCGCACTGTGGCAAGATCAGTGACCTGGGTAGTAAGAGTATCCTCGCTTTTACTTTCCTGTTTTTCACCGAAGTCGATGTGATCGACATCGGAGTCGTACGTAGTGACCTCGTGGTCAGTACGTGATGAGTGAGAGCCGATTTGGCGTTCGCTCGAACGATTCCCTCCCCCACTCAAACTAGAGTTACACTCTAAGAAGTTGGGTAGGCGTGGGTGGCGCAAGCCATTCACGAAGAACGACGTATGCGTAGTCGATGCATGCACCGAGTTGTTAATGGCAAATTCCACCATAGGCAAGAATTCGCTTCAATTCGTAAACGAATGGACATAACCCCGAAGGATTTCTTCAAGAACGCGGTTGGCACATTCTGTCTGACCATCTGTTTCAGTGTGGTCAGAGGTCGACATCTGAAGGCGCGTTACGAGTGTTTTGAACACGGATCGTCAGAATTCCGCAGTGAATCGTGGGTCTCAATCAGAGACGAGTTCACGGGGCAACCCATGAAGACAAAAGATCGTGTCAATAAAGACACGAGCACATGCCGATGCATTGATAGATTCAGGTGCCGATGCATTGATAGATACAGCGACCAGGTGTACCATTTTACTGAATCTATCAACGAACACAAGAATACCGGTATTCTTGTGTGGGTCTGCGGAGAATCCAAAGACAAAGTCCATTGAGACTGATTCCCAGCATTCTGCCGGAATGGGCAAGGGTTGCAACGGCGCACGAAGTGAAGGACCTGACTTCACTCGTTGGCATACTTCGCATGCGCAGACGTACTTTCGCACGAGCTGATACTGGCGGGGCCAGTAAAAGTCGCGACTAACTGTGAGATATGTCTTCTCTCGACCACGATGTCCACCAGTAGGTGAATCGTGGTACACATACATGATGCGAAGTCGCAGATCACCATGGTCCGGTACGACGACACGAGGCGTGTCAACGGCTGTATACTTCAGTAAGCCATTGTGGACTGTATGTCTATCCGTGGAGGATCTATATACTGGGGGAAACCTTCTAAGGGATTGACGGGATGGTTGCGAGAGATGATCCATCAAACGCACCATCGCCGGATCGTACGCCTTGCGTATGTCTTCGAAAAAGGTTGACGACGGGACGCTCGACGTCAACACCGCGATAGTGGTCGGACTAGTGTCCGGTTGCGCAGCCGGTTCGAAATCGGGCCGGCGCGACAGAGCATCAGCGACGACATTCAGTCTTCCTGGTTTATATTCTACGGAGAAATTATATTCCGCGAAGAACGACAGCCACCTCGCCATTCGCTGCGATAGTTGTGGACTGTTTACGGCCGTACGTAAAGACGCATGGTCCGTGTAAACGATGAAGGGTCTATCGCCTAGCAGGTAGACCCTGAGAAACTCTCTAGCTAATTGGTCTTGCACAGCGGCGAAAGGTTTAAAAAGCGTCAGCATTATAATGCACTTGCGAGAGAGATGTAAAGACGGGCTATCTCATCGTGCATATGTTAAGTTCTTGGCTTTAAAGTGCGTCCGGTTGCCGTCGGCTTCATACGAACGCGAATAGATTCTTGGAAAGCTTACCGAAGCTTGGTGTGCATTTTGCTACACCACTTCTTTCACCAAAGCATACTTCATGGCAAGGAGTTCCTTGTCATGGACTGGGTAATTACGTGCAGCCGGTTGCAGATGACGTGACTGATATCAGACGACACGCTCAGTACCGTCTGTGTCGTACTGCGTTAGTGCACATCCGATGGCAAAATCACTTGCATCGCAACCACATGAAATGGTCTGTCTTAGTTAGCAATCGCCAAAACTGGCGAGCGTATCAAGCTTTTCTTGATACCTTCGAAGGAGCGCTGGCAATCAGCACTCCATGCCCACTTCTCGTTCTTTTTCAATAAACGAGAGAGATGAACAGTCATCTCGGCGTAATTGTTCGAGTATTTGTGCAAATACGCCGGTAGGCCAAGGAACTTTCGAAGTACTTTTATGTCGGTAGGCACCGGCCAGTCAGTGATCGCTTTAATCTTTTCCGGATCAGGCCGAATGCCGTGCTTACCCACGATACATCCAAGAAGTGGTATTTCGCTTGCAGCAAATATACACTTCTTGATGTTGGCATACAACTTATGCTCACGCATCGCTGTAAGAACCTTTCGGACGTGGAGTCGGTGGAGTTCCAAATCCCGGCTATGGACGAACACGTCCTCGAATAGCTAGGTGCAAATTCTCGCACAGATCTCAACAGATTCGTAACGCATCTGCTGAACGAAGCAGGGGCATTACTCAGCTCTTGTGGAATTACTATCCACTCCCAAAGCATACCGCTTGGGGTGCTCACTGCTGTGTAAGGAATGTCCTTTTCACGCATAAGGATCTGATAGAACCCGTCCATCAGATCCATCGATGAAAAGATGGTACTCCTTGACATACCATCTATAATGACATCCTTTCTTAGTATCGGCGTATGAGCCGGTACAGTGGAAGCATTCAACTTGTTGAAGGCATGTACTATCCACCATCCTCCTGTGGTCTGTCGGATATAGAATGTAGGAGAGCTATGTGGGGAAGTAGATTCCCTCACATGGCCCGCTGCCAAGTGATCGGCAAAGAATTTGTCAATCGCTAGTACTTGTTCACGCGGCAATTGCCATTGCTTCATGACACAGTACTTTGACTCTGATTTCAGGTCTATCTTCGTGACGAGTACCCTTATCCTTGGGTAGCTCGCACGGCACTGTTTCTGGGAACACATCTTTGAATTCCGTCAAAATCATCGTAGAGAGGATTTGTCTTGAGCGATTCCCACGATTGGGATGTGTATCGCTCAATCCGAGTCTTCTCATTAAAGACACTCTCGTCCATAGATGAGCTGCTGAGAGCCCTTTCGTTCTCAGCGAATACTATCTCCGACCTAACATCGGTTATGCACTCGTCTTCCGCGACGAGTACGCAAATCTGCTTGACTTTGCCACTACGCAGATCACGCACGAACCTCTTCTGTTCGAGCGTGGGAAACTGATTGATCTCCGACGTTGTCTTCGGAGGCGCGATCAGATCAAGTTGGTAAGTGCCTATACGTGATCCGTCATTGACTAGGACATTGAATGTCTCTGTTGTCTCCTGGGAACTTATTTCCACAGTTGGGTGGGGACTTATTCCCTCACTAGCCTCTTTGGCTAAATCTTCATTTGACACGAGTGGAATTGCTCCCTCATTATCCTCTGGCGGTGGTTGCGCTACAGCAGCCAGGTCTTTTACGTGCGATTCTCCAATCGCACTAAGATCATCGTATTACCAATCATTGGCGATCGGTTCATTTTCACTTGGATGTTGTCCGTTTGGAGGACACCCATGCCCCAGTCCACTCGAATTATTCGGGTGGTCGGCCTTCGGCGCGACCTGCATCTCAATGCAGTCGCCGGAATCTGGCTTCATGGTGTGGCGATCAGCCACTCTATGGCAATGTGCAGTCGTACTATCGACCGAACCACACGCGAGGCCATCGCACTCGTAGTACACCCACATGTTAGTGGGCGCTCCATGGCGTTCATCAGATGGTCATCTGGTGAACAAGTGACAGGCATATCGACTGTTCGTCGATGCCAGCTGACTTGTGGCTCGTACCTTCTGAGCCACGGCAGCCCAAGGATGACATCAAATTTGTCATCCAAGTCTAATATGATGAAGTCGTCATTGTATTGGACTCCCTTTAGTGTATAGGTAATACCCACTTCAAGTTTCATCACTGTTACGGATGCGCCTGTCGCGAGGCGCACCGTTATCCTCGTTGGAGGGATCTCTCGCTCAACATATTCGAGCTCTCTTTTGTCTAGCGATTGGCGTCGTAAAAAGTTGTTCGACGCCCCACAATCGACAAGGGCTCGAAGCGACATGCCTTGTGTCACTTCGAGCTTCTGGTAATAAGGAAACCTCATTACCAGAAGCAGCAACACACAATGACTGAGTGTTGGGAGCAACTTTCGTCAAGAGGCCTGCAAACTCACTTGACGTTGCTGGATCAGTAGGGTGCTCCGCACCTACTGACCCTGACCGTTTTTTGGCTGTCCGTTACGTTGTTGCGTTTTCGCAACAACGTCGGACCCACCCCTTGGACCTCGCTTGACCGCTTGGCGGTTATTGTTTCCTGCGGTACGTGGTACCGCGCTCGGGGCACTGCATTCGTATGCAAAATGCCCTGTCTTCTGACATCTATTGCATTTTTGCAACTTCTTGTAGTTGTTAACACGAGAGCTCTCGCTCCCGCGTGACAGAAGTCCATTGGTTCTGGGCCTCCATTTTCCTGTCGTCTCGACGGACGATAGGAATTCGAATTCGCGTGAGCCTGTTTCTCGCTGAAATCCTCTTGTTCAGCAACCCTTATTGCCTCTTCTAGGGTGTTGAACTCCAATCGGAACAGGTAGGTTTTAACAGGACCATCAATCAGACCCTGCATGAACAACGTTATCAACGTTTGTTGGTTCAGTGGGTCGACTGTTATGCAACTGGTAAGGTGACGTATGTACTGAATATACGAGTGTACGTCACATTTACCTTGCTTGATTCTCAGGAGTTCAGAGCGAGCCCTGAACTCAGCTCGCGGAGGCTCAAAAGTTTGCCTTACCAGGGACTTGAAGACTCCAACGACCCAAAGACATATGGGTCGTGTAACTTAAGGCTAAAGGCCCACGTTTTTGCATGCCCTGCCAAGTTCGATTGAGCAAGTGCGATCTGCATTTCCTCGTCGACGACATGACGAGCCCTTATCGCATCGTCTAGTTCCACGAACCATCTCAACAGAGAGCGGCTCCCGTGTACTTTGAGATGTCAATCTTTAGGGTCTCGGGTCGACGTGTATACGTTGACCCAGTAGAAGTGGCCTGCTGCTGTCTCAACAGTTCAATCTGTTGATCACTATGTTCTCTCAACAGCTCCGTCTGTTGAGAACCTTGTTGGTGAAGCAAGGTTACTTTTTCCCGCTCGGCGTCAAGATCATTCTGAATGAACTTGGCGATGGTGGCGTGCTGTCCGGCTGGCCCCAGGGCGGACAGCAGGCGCCAACGGCTTCTATCCCTATCGTTGAACTCGAGCCTTCGACAGCGTCCCATTCGATTTGACTCAAATGGGAGTAGCTTTCATGCGTGGATGAAAATCATCCCCCTCATCGTCCAACATATTCATGGTCGTTGAACGGACTACAAAGTGCTACCAGGTGTAACGGGGCACACCTTATTCAAGTAACTGAATAAACCTTGCACTGCTGACAGTGCAAGGGCGTGTGCTTCGACTACCTCACGTACACGTACGTGCAGAGGAAGATTGCTATACGTAGTAATAGTACTCAGTAAAGGTAAAAAGTAGAACTGTATTTAGTATAGTTAATCCTTGTAATAAATCCCTATTTGACTTTATTTAACTATGTCTAAATACAAACGTGTATTGTAACTATCTGTGCGCCACTCATTGCGTGCTTCTGTCGTGGCTAGACTTTATTGGTTGATATCTCGATCCTATATCAACCAATGAGCAGTGTGTTACATCTGCGAGGCAATATTGTCTATTAGGATAATATTGTGAGAATATTGTGTTTATCCTACCGCAATATTCGTATTTGATATTTACCTTATGTAAATTATCATGTAACGGAGACACCCCGTTACAGTCTCACTCTGAGCAGGCGTCAGCATCACAGTAGAAGCTATCCATCAGCCGATAATTCGATCACGATGAACTGCCACATCGACCTCATCAACTGTTGAACTGCGGACGAGAGATGAGCAGAACCCTCACACCTGGTTCGGAGCTAAAATACCAGTCGATGCTGTTAATCGAGTGCGGGATCACCATCTGCTCCACATCACGACTACTGTAGCTGTGTAACATGACTAACCTTTGCTAACCCTTCGGTTACCCTTTGATACGCGGGCACAAGTTCTCAGTATCTGGACCTGTTACGCACATGCAAAGACCGTGCTTATTGGTTTGCTAAGCACAAGTATTATTCGAATCCAGATTAAGGGCAGAAGGTATTGATGGTCCGGTAACTTCTCTTGCACCGAAGGTTCGACGTATAAGCCTTTAGGAACCCTTCTAACATGTAGTGGCAGCATCCCCTATAGTGCCTCGTAGAAATGGCCTACTTGATATTCGCTATGGAGTCTTGAAGCTTACTTTCTGTACGGGCTTGCGTGACGTTTAAACTGTTGACACGATCAAGGAGTTTACCTGGGTATAGCTTACTTGCTAGAAATGTTTAGTGCTGCTGTTGGAATCTCTCATATCTGTAAATACATTCTTTACACGTCCACTAGTTGCCAATCTGGACTATTAACGCTCTCCTTAGCATTACGTCGACGAGATCAGGTCTCCTTGGCATCAGCTGGTGGGGTCAACAAAAAGTAATCCAACGATGACTTTGCGCAAAAGATACCTAGTGCGAGCAGAAAGCAGCCCAAACCACGCATTATTGAGTCAATGGTGTGGTTGTTCAGGCGCTATCAAAACAGCAATACACACGCGATGCTAGTTAGCCGTCTGCACAAAACCTATTAGCAGCAGCAGCACAGTTTACCAACCTGCTTGTACTTTCTCAAGAGGGATAGAAACAAAAACCATGTTGAAACACCACAATAAACGCCGATGGCAAATACGACGGCCAGGGCCAGCGTGAACTCAAGCATACCGGTGCCGTACACTGCAGTGTCCGTAACCACACAGACCATTCAGCTCAAAACTCGGTGATACGTATTCCACACAGCATCGCAAGTACCTGATGCAATAGCGCCAGTATAAGACGCAAGCAACGCCGGGTTGATCCCAGACATTGTAAGTCCCATCAGGACGTTTTTAAAAACCTCTCCGTGTGGTCTTCGTACTGCTTTATCATGAGAAGCTTCGACATCCGGGTCAAGCGACGGCTTCATATCCGCCTTTAGAAACATCAACCCTATCAGTGTGAACATGATCGCTCCAAGCACCCTGCAATCACCATTACAACGTTAGTTCACCAGCAGTCAGTTCTCGTCCCTCATTTATTCCCCAGCCACATTCACGTACTTGGACACTGGTAGTAAAAACTTGGCACCAGCCAAAAAGCTGCCAAACCCCCAGAACGCGACACCAGCGTAGGTCTGCACCACCCAGCAACAGCAATAAATAGCAAAATACCAACCGTAGCAATAAACACAACAGCAATTGGTTTAGCCTGTCAGTCACTCAGTCATCAGCCACATCTATAAAACACACTTTCTGTCTCTCTCTCGTACCGCTTCGGCTATGGCTCCACCCACTGCAATTGTCAGTCCCGCCGTATACTTCCCCTGTATACCCAACTTAAGTACCATCGCTGACGTGGGTCCAGCAATGGGTACAGATCCCAAAAACCCAAAACAAAAGCCCGCAACCAGCGGCAGCAGCAGTCGCAGCCCTAGCGGCACATTTGACGTGGTCTCGGACAGCCTCAAATTGTCTCCAGCGTCCGTCGCCACGTCCCCAGGTTCTGTAGCCATTTCTTCTACTCCTTCTCCATCCTGATCGTTGCCTCCATCGGCTTCGGGCCCCACTGCGATGTCCGTGGGATGCTTTGGACCGACGTCTGATGATTGGTGGACGATCTCTGGAGACGGCGGGAGGGACGACCGAGAGAAGAGCAGGAACAGGAGAACGAGAGCCACGAGCACGCCGATGAATGCGCCGTGACGCAGTCGACGGTACGGCACCCACGTGTAGCGCTTGCTGAGCTTGTGCAAGGGCAGCAGCATCGTCGACTTGAGCTATGCGTCTTTCTTCTCCTTCGTATCGTTGTTTTTGAGCATATACGGGGATGGGATGGGACGGTCGTTCCCGCGGTAGAGTGACATCAACACTGTCACCGATGGGATGGCACGTGCCACCTTTTATTGCACTCATGCGACGATGCGGTACCGCGACTGCTCAGTATGTTAACCCTTCGAACTTTAACGCTGAGACGACTTTCTCCTTGTCTCATGTGGCGGATGACCTTGATATGGTCGTACTTAGAAGAGTTTATGAATACTGAGGGGACTGGTTCATTTTAGATGTCGGGGGCGCGTGTGCTCGACGCGACCAGAAAAGTTTCGTAAAACAACTGCGTCATTAAGCGAACATCCAGCTCGTCAAAATGCATTTCGAAGTAGCACAGGTGAACCAGTAAAGTCGTCTAGCGGTGCTAGTAGCCGGGATTTTGGATAAATGACTTGGCAGGGCATGCTCGAGTAAAATTACAACGAGTATTACTTCAAAAGACAAATGATATCATGCTTGAAGCTATTCCCCGGCTTGTAGCCATATAATTCATTCACTGCCAATAGCACAAGGTGTAATGAAGGAGGATGTCGAGCAATTCCGCTCGTCTAAACGAACGCGAATCGGCTTAGAGATAAAAAGAGAGAGACGTCATTTGTGGGATCTTAAATTGCTGAAACAATTGAAGCGGAATGTGCTCCATGGTAAGCTGCCGCATTCTAAACTGTGAAGTCATCCAGCTGCTGGATTTATGAAGGAAGACCAACTGATCGAGCTAAATGACTGGCGCCAAAGAGTTCATGTCATGATAAACACGTGCACTTGCCAGCATCCCACTCGGTCACCTGATGACTATTACAGCTGTGCATGGAAACAACCAAGGTGCGGATCTCATAACACTATTTCAATTTTTCAAGAGTCTGAAAGGCAACAAAATGTCGACTTGAAACGATCTCAACTCAGGATCTATTTGGAACACTTGTAATTTCTTTGCAGCTAAGTTTTTACATTATTCTTCTAGGTTGTGATGCTATCGCCGCTAGTGTTGAAGCTCCTGACAGGTCACACCTTGGTAAAGAGCGGCCGCCAGGTTGCAGCTTCCTGGCCTCCTTTGGCGCTACGATCAGCAGGTTACTACCGCAGAAAATGATACATGTCGTTTACAACATTACCAGGGCAAACTCTGCCTACCAGAAGTAATCACGATAGGGCGTGTGGACGCCGGCTTTTTCCTCGTATTTCCGTTGATTGCTGTCTGTCAGGAGCGACCAACGCCTATTAGCAGCATGTTTGTGTGGCCGCTCGATTCGATACTCAGACGAGAGCAAGAGGTCCTTGCGCCACGGTGCTACCAAAGCCACTTACTGTGCTATTGTACTATATTGAAATGTATCGACAGGGGTGTAACCTCCTTTAAAGCATTCGGCGACTGGCGATCTGATCTTCTAGTTGTTCGGAATAATGACCTACACAACGATCGTTCAATGATGCAACAAATTGTGATAGGAGAGCAATATGATTATGCACGTAGTCAAAGAAAATGGCTGAGTCCGAAACCGATGGCAGATAGTACTAGAATATATAAGACAGAAAACTAAGCTTCTAATTTGTAAGAGTTTGTGCAATTTGAACCCTTATCCCCCGTCGAAGGGTTGCAGGCCTCTGATTGGTGAAGACCGGTTCGAGGTAGATGGTGTTTACAAGACGGTGTGTATACTGTCACGCCATTAATGATCGTTATGTTCATGCTGGTGCGAAGAAATGAGTGGCCTCTGTTTTCTGGGTCGGTTGGTGACAGATGCTTATCAGTTGACCCCATCGGGAGATCCAGAAACTCATCGAAATCGTCCAGTTACCGACCACCACTATTCATTTCAAGCTCAAGCTTGAACCTCAACGTCAAGTCGAGGCTTGTTGCAGAAACGATGCTAGGCAACGAAACACCTTGGGGCCATACAGGTTGCATTTCTGGGATGTACTTGAAAGAGTCACATGTAACTAGCTTATTCCGCACTTGCACAACTCCTATACCCGTAGGTCCTCAGTCGCACCATCGAAAGTAACTTACTCTCTCTTGTCCAGGCGCACCTCGATCAGCCGGCCTTCTATTTCAAACCCGTTGAAGCGCTCTGCAGTTCATAATTAGGATCAAGCTTTAGCACCAAGCAATCATGACCATAGAATATATAAGGCACTTACCAATCGCTTGCCATGCATCCGCCGCATTCGTGTATCGAATGATACCAAAGCCACGCGAGCGACCGTCCGGGTGCTCGGCGATATCGGCACGCTCCACCACACCCGCAGTTGCAAACAGATCCTTGAGCTGCTGCCAGTTGGTGTCCCACGGAAGCTACACATAGCGTAAAGTACCGTCGATTAGAATCGCCAAGTCTCTTGCAAAGCGACGCACACTTACGTTTCCAACGTAAAGCTGACGACCCTCGCTGCCACCGCCGCCACCACCGTTGGCACCATCGCCACCACGTGGAGGTGCAGCACGCCTGGCAAACTTGGAGATGCTACCACCCTCGGATTCTCTGTCCTCGCGGACAAAAATGAGTCGCCCTTCTAGCTCCGTGTTGTTGAGCTCCGCAATGGCCGTGGCAGCTTCCTCTGGGGAAGCGTATTCCACTAGGCCGCATCCCTTCGAGCGACCGTTAGCCTCTTCCAGCACTACTCAGAGTTAGAATAAAAAGCACCTCGTCAGTCACCACCGCCACATTGTAAAAAGAAGCAGACACATCAACAGTAGCAGTAAGACAGCCGCACCATCAGCGTGCACCACAGTGCCGACCTTCTTCATGTGGTCCTTGAGCTCCTGCCACTTGACAGCCCACGACAAGTTGCCAACGTATACTCGATAGCCGCGCTTTGGCTTCACAGCCGTCGACGACTGCGACTCGCGATCTTCACGGACAAAGATCTTGCGACCGCCAAGCTCCGTGTCATTGAGCGTGGCAATAGCGTTCTTCGCGGCGTCCTCTGACTCGTACGTCACGACCCCACAGCCCTGCACGAGTGTCAAGTGCACCACACACAATTAATTGTATACATTGCTGTCGTATTAACAGCTGTTTTCACGCGTACCTTCGAGCGACCGTTCCACTCAAGAACCGTCGCGGCCTCCACCGGTCCGGCAGTCTCCATATGTTCCTTGAGATCCGGCGACTTGATGCTCCAGGACAAGTTGCCCACATACACGCGACAGTTCACAGCTGTTGACGACTCCATCTCCACGTCTTTAATGCAGTATACAAAAAACCAATCAAGCATTAGCACCAATCACAAGTCGTTGACTTGTCTTGTGTATACAGCTGTATACACTATACACACCGTGGACAGCGTCGCCGTGTTCAGCTTGGTGCGAACTTGACTCTGCGACGTGCTCGGCGTGATTCCTGCTTACAGCGCAGCAGTACCCCACCCATCAGTCTCCACCCCTCGCTCCCTACAGAGCCACGTCAGTCGTCCACCCACGTGCTCTTGTCTGTGGCCGCAGACGTCGCCCCCGCGTCGGTCTTTGCACGCTCTTGCACAATTATGTCGTCCAGCGACATGTCGAGCTTCTTCTCGGGGGTAACGGACGCCATATCGACTGGAATTTGCTCTCTTCCTCTCTCTCTTGTTGCAAGTCGCGCGAAATTGCCAACTGAGGCGGATCTTTTGGGTGGTGATGACGGCAGCATAGCGACAACAAGTGAATCATGTTTGACAGGGACGAAGCTGCTGGACAACACAAGTGCTTACTGGAGGAAAAACGGCTGCCGTCGGATAACCTCCGGACCATTGGCTGGGCTGATGACGAGGGTCGAAGAGGCAGGAAGCAACCCCCTACCCTAGTAGTACCCATCCCCTGTGACTCAAACCCTACACCGCACACTGATTTAAGTTCCCGTTCATTTGCAACTTTTGTCCGATTCAGACAAAGTTGAAAAATGGCCTTTTAGCTGCAAAGAAGAAGTCTTTTTGTTTGATTAGTAGGCTGCAGGGTAAGGAGACGCTAACGCGATGCACATCTTCTCGTGATACGCTATGTGCATTTCTATCATGGTGAGTGTCAAACCCTGCGTTGTAATGTTGCGGTGCAGAGCAGCACATCACTGCTTCTTTTGTCCAGCTCGGATACCATTCAGCTTCATGTCCATTTTGTTTGTTTCGAACCGAACTTTCGACGGTTTAGTTAGCCGGGCATTGTACTAGAGACAACACATCAATTGTACTCTACTTTTGTGAGTGCAATAACGTCTCACTGCTCCACGGCGCATTTAAAGAAAACGACATGCTTGTAAACATGCTGCTTTAGCGAAAGGCCACGTCTAATTATCTAGTGCAGCAAAGGCGACACTTCGATGCGCAGGGTCGAGCTTGAACCTTTGACGATGTCCGCTTTTTGCCTTGTGCACCATCTCCATTCATGGTCCCCTAATGAATGACGTTAGACATTTGCATGGCAAGAACCCAACAAAGCGCCGATCAATCATGTCAAACGGCCGTGACCACACGACATTTATTTTTTGGTATGAAAATTAATGGACAGAGGGCTACGAGCAAACTTTTTGTTGCGCGAACCCTCCACCTGCAGGTGCACAGGTGGTCGAGCAGCATTTGGAATTCCAGCGCCGGGTCCTGTTGCATCTCCGACACGAGGCGTATTTGGCACTTTGTGTGACAACTGCAACACACAAAAACAGTAGAGTCAGGTCGGCCAGATACAGCAAAGACCTGTCAAAACAATGAACGCACCGGATCTTGCCGGTCGCTCTCCTTCGTGACCAGTTGATACTGGAGCGGGGGAAGACGCACGCCGTACTCATTCGAAATTGACGGTAGCGGAATAGCATTGCGCTTGTCTGCCAATTCCATCATCAGCTAAGACATATCGACCACTCGAGCAAATATCAAGCAAGGGACCCAGTAACTCAATCGGGTATAGAACAATATGTAGCTCACCTCCCGAGGCGGCACTTGTGCGTAGTGGTGATTCAGTCTCGAAGCAATTGCCAGCCGAATATCGTCTGGGTCAATAGTCTACGTTCATAACAAGTTTACGATAAGACGGGCAGCGGTCCACCTTGTTTCTGGCTTGGTTCCACAATAATTTTATGCTGGCTCTACCTGCTTGTCTGCAAACATCGAATACTCCTGGGCGTCCACAAGGATTTCCGTCACATATCCTGTATATTTAATAATTTTGAAACATTTCAATATTATTTACTCCACAATTTTTGCAGTACTGATAGTAAGTATGATGTATTCGCACGGTGCACGAACTCCAGCAGCTGCGCGACGACACGCGGCTCAAACTTGTCGGCCCCCATGGACTCCAGCACCTGCTCCATGCACAGCACATCCAGCGGCTGGACGTTGACCCCCTCTTCACGCTCATTGCCGTCGTCTTCGTCTTCGTGCAAACGCCTATTGTCGCTGCCCATGATGGCGAAAGTGGAAATGCCACAAACAAGAAAATTGTGCCACAAATAAAGTATTCGTATTTCTACAGTTGTGGCTCCTGCGTCAGAGCTCAGACCGGGTATTTCGGGTAATAATTCCGACCAAATATTTAGGCTGAATTGTGTATCAAACTCATTCTTGTACACAAAAGTGTCCGAGGCGAATGAGGTCACATCGTCACAAAAGCACAACGAAAGGAATTGTCGACCGAATTTTAAAATGCAAATCATTGGCTCTTCACCATTGTTGGCGTTAACAACGGATGTATGTTAAAGTCAATGAAGCATGCGATGGGGTAGTATTGATTGCCTTACCCATTATGTTGCAGAACGACCGCTGCTGAAGCAAAGACAGCGCCTACTGCAGATGGCGCAAGGTACTGCTATAAGTCACAAAGTTAATGATGGACTTCAAGTGTCGCCAAGGTAAACGCAAGAACAAGACAATAAGAAAAAATAGTGAAATGATGGTGGCTAATCGGTCTCATGTTCGTACGTCCGTAAGTCCCCAAGTGCCTACGACACCCAATAAAAAGTAATCAGCCATACAGCAAAAACTCTGGCGTGGGCAAACTAAGAGAGCGATCACGATGAGAATACATCGACCCGCCCCAATAATGGATTCATCCTCAAACAGAAGTAGGCATATATTACGAACCCGAAAGGTGAATCAAATAGAAAGTGTGTGTAAGGTCTAGCCAGAGTTTGACGGGCTACTATATGTCTTCTTGTCATGCAGGTGTACCGTACACGTTTTGCTAGGTAGGATCTTGCAATTGTATTATTGCGAGCCCGAAGATATACCTATTACTGACAGAGCGTAGGGCACGTGAATATACAGAACATGATTCAGTTGATGGACAAGATTACTAATATCATAGGGCGAGCTCTAGAGCTTGCTCCCCTTATCTTATTTTGGTACAAATGCACGTAGTGTAACGGGGTGAGCCTGTTACATGTAATTAAATCTTGATACTTGTTAATTAGGATATTATCATAAAAGCTGATAATGTTCGTGAATATTACCATAAGGTGTAATATTCAGAAACACTAACCGATTGGCTGATATGGGTCATCATATCAGCCAGCTCTAGCGGGCCAATCAACGATGGACGCGCGCAATGAGTGGTGAGCAAGACTTTAGCATACGTTTTTGTAGATAAATATAATTAAGTTAGGACTAAAACATAGGTTAATGATTAGGACTTAATTAAATTTAATACAGTTTTACTTTTACCAACAACTAGACTGGCTCTAGTTGTTTACCTTCCTCTGCACGTTTGCTTAGAGGTAGCGAGGCACCACTAGCACTGCTGTCGGTGATAGTATCTCCACACTGGTTGTCCAGTGTGTTGCTCCGGTATCCCGTTACAAGACGCGTCTCGGCCCCCAGCCGGGGGCCTCAATCAGTGTTTTGTCAATCCAAGTGAGAACTATCCATACATCTAGCTACGTAGGACCTATTTCAATGCATAGAAACCGGAAGAACATTCTACACATACCTTATCATAGGTCGAATCTCTGGAGTCGATACCAGTGCATCATACACTTCCAACGCTCCCCCTCGACGACATGATTGTAGACCGCTAGAGCATTCACCCGCCTGTGATCCTCACTGCTGCATCCTGTTCACTAGACATCTCAATTGAGGCTTGCCAACTGCGCTCCAGCCAACCTAGATGATACCGAGCGTTCCAGGTGTCCCTGCTCCACCATCGTCCAGCATCATGTCACATCTTGACATCTTGTAGTCGTCGTTCGCCTTGTATGTAGTTTTCTCTTCTTCTTGACCACTAATATACCCGTCACCACTTGACTTGACTCTTTCTTCGATAGCACTCGCGCATTTAGACCATCTCGCGTCACCACCTTTTCACAACACCCTTTCTACAGCACGCGCACCGTTAACAATCCATGCAGGTGAATTCTCCTGCGCCTTACTTGTACATCAAACGCCTTCTCTGGCGAATTGTACCTTGCACAAGTCGATCCTTAGTGAGATGTCTGCAGCTGGACCTTGGGCTCATGACCTGTCGTCTGACTATGAAACGGTTCAGTTACGAGAAGAAAAAGTTGATACTGATTATTATCTTGTCAAACTTCCGACCTGTCGACCTTTCCAATACCTTTTTAGCTCCTTTTCTCACATGCAATCGTGTCGGCTTCACTATACTGAAGTGACATCAGTAACAGCCGCACTCATCATCCACGCAAAACTGACACATTCGTCAGTTGGAGCCATCTGTCTGAAATCACACGAACAGTCGCCCAGATGGTCAATTCCAACAGCTCCTACTCGTAGATACGTCTAAGTTTGCAGAGTCTCCAAATAGTAACGAAGCGTCAGTAAGTCGCCGTGCGCAGATCATTCGTACAACACATACCTGCTCTTTAATTGCAACCATGAATCATCTTTTTAAGAACATGCATCTTTTCGCACAACACATACCTGCTCTTTAATTGTAACCATGAATAAGCTTATTAGAAATACATCTCGATTACTGCAGACAGATCGTTCATTAATCTTGACCTCCGCTTCTCCCCGGTAATGTCTTTTAATACATAAGCTTATAATGGAAGAATTCTCAAATTTCCCGGTATGTTTTAAGGCTTGCAATCGGTTTTAATTGGGTCTTTTTGTCATTAATATGGGGATGGCCCCCCCCATTTTACTTCCGGGATTTTGGCATTGTTGGGAATTCCCCCCCAATGGGGGGTAGAATTAAAAAATTGCCGGGGGCTATTGGGGGGGGCTTTTTCCTTTTCTAAAAACCCGGGTTAACCCGTCCATTACAGGAACGGCTGCAAGGCCCCGGGAAATTAAACCCCCCCCAAGGGACGGGGGCTTTTTTTTTTGGTCCCCCAGGGACCACCTTTTAAAAAGATTTTTTTTTTGGGGGGATCTAGCGGGTTTGCAAAAAAAAAAAA
>JH598070.1:60041-75517 GCA_000173235.2 Hyaloperonospora arabidopsidis Emoy2
TTTCCTATCTGCTCGTCAGGGCAAGAAAGAACTATCGGACTATGTCCAGGAACTGAGAACTCTAATCGCTGCTATGCAGCTTGATCCATTGCCAGAAATGGTTTTGGTTACCATCTTCATGGAGGGTCTTCGCACGGGCGTGGCTCGAACGGAAGTATTCCGGGTACACCCCACCTCCTTTGAGGCGGCTGCGTATATTGCGTTGAACGATGAGTTCAAGTTCAATGTAGCCCGTTTTGGCACCCACGGGTAAAACCCAAACTCGGCGAACTCATTTTGTTCATTCAAGAGGCCGGAGCCTATGGACCTCAGTCTCGCCGAGTGGACGAAGAAGCAGAGCTTCGAGCTGTAGAACAACAATGAAACATTCGACGATGTTTCACGTGCGGAAGCTCAAAGCACCTGTGATCTAATTGCCCTTTACGTAGGACACACCAGGCAACTTCAGGCTGAACGCCCGCCATTAATAAGAAGTCTAAATGGTGCGGGAAAAATGTAGACTCCCAGTAGGCGCGGGTCGCCCTGCTGGGGAGGAACTAGGTTCTGTTGAGCCTCTAGGAGTTAGTGGCGAGCAGAATTTAGCCCCAAGGAGTCCCGTGTACTCTAATACGGGACATGAACGAAAGCCAGGATTGTTGGTCGCAAAGGCGACTGTTAAGGGCTTTGACAATCCCTGGTCGATTTTTATCGACTCCGGAGCATCTGGTAATTATGTCAGACGCTGTTCCCTTGAAGGGAATCCACGTTATGCTGAGGCGATAAAAGCGCACGGGGGTGATACGATCACTGTTCGCTTGGTGACAGGAACTCTAGTCACTGCACCCAAAGTTCCTGTGAACTTGTGTGTGAAGTTTTTCGATTTTGATAGTATCGAACGCTGTTTCTTGGCTTGAGCGCCATGAGCCATGTATCGACTGGAGGTCGAACACATTAGACGCCACGCGCACTGCCCCTAGCGGAGCTTTGGATAGTCATGAACCCACCACTACTAGGAATCAGAAGCGTTATTGGCGCGAGCCACTGGCTGACAATGTCAGTGTGCTGGGCATCGGAATGTCAGCGTTAGTTGATTCTGACGATTTCAAAGACATGAGGGATAGAGCAAAGATCAATATGTGATAGTGAAGCGGCACGTAATCGCTAAGTGATAGTCGTTGTGAGAGCAACATACTGAATGATGAAAGCATTGTTGACCAAGCGTCAAGTCATCGAGGGTTAAAACTATCAGATGAGCGTGGGGGGCACGTAAGTACCAACTGAGTGACTTTGGCTGTGATAGCGACGCACTGAATGTCAATATTGACGTTGTTGGTGAAATACCAAGGCATCCCGAGCCCGGATCAGCGGATGCGCGTGAGGTGGCACATAATCCACGTGATGACGACGTCATGTCCAATGACTCTTCATCGGATGTCAATAGTGACGTCAGCTCTGTTTAAAAGCAAATTAAGTTCGATAATGGTATCGATCAGAGAGATACGAATCACACATCGTGTGCTGTGTCACAAAGTGATGACGACTGTCAGCTATATACACTCGTCAACGGAGTGACTGGTGCCTGTGATGGTACAATTAGCCTTGAGGCTATACACTCGTTAAGTTCGCTTTTAGAACTCAGAGAGTTGTCGGTCGATGAGTTTGATCACTCACTAAAGAATGGAGACTTTTCAGAGGTGGTGGTCATTCGACCCGACATCACAGAGTTGAACTATTCTTCACTTTTAAATGAAGCCGTTCTGGAGGACACAAAAACAACACCCAGTGCGCGCAGTGGGTCATCAATATTGAGAGACCCTCATGATCAAGGAATTTTAAGATGTGGTGTGCCACGACCCACCCTCGGTTCTACCTCCAGACAGAGGTGACCGTCATGAAATTGACTTAGTTCCTGGGAATAAGTACTGTGTCACACGACAGTGGCACTTTCCTAAGGAGCAATGTGATGTCATTGTTGACTTCTCCCGTGCCAGCAAGAGGCAGGAATGGTACGTGAGAGTAAATCTCCACATTCAACACGGACATTTTGTTTTAAAAGCCGAAAGGCAAGTGGCGTATTGTGCATGCTTTTAACAAGCTTAATGCGGCTACGATTCCGGCACAGACATCCATTCCTCGAAAGGATGTTCTTCAAAACAACATGGTTAGTTGTACTATGTATAGTGCACTCGACTTGGTCGAGAGATAGTATCAATTGCCCATGCGAGCGAGTGATATTCCGCTTTCAGCAGTGAGCACTCTGAGTGGTATGCTATGGGAATGTCTGGTGATGCCCCAGCGGCGGTCTTATGCTCTGGCAACATTTAATTATCTGGTGAAGCAATTTTTCCACCTTATCAGTGTTATACTTAGACATACTTTGATGACACATTTGTCCATAGTCCTGCCGAACAAAGGTCGGTCAGATGTTGCAAATCACATCAGTCATTTGCGAGTCGTGCTCGAGTGAATGCGCACTAATAAATTGTACGCCAGCGCGTCTAAATGCATTTTTGGTGCAGAAGAGATTCCTTTTCTCGGCTGTTTCATTACTAAGCGCGGCCTTCGAGCGAATCCAGCTAAGGTCAAGCTATAGTGGACTGGTCGATTCTTAAGAATCAGAGGACATGCGTAACTGGCTTGGCCTTGCCAAATGCTTACACAAATACAGTGAAAATTACGCTAATATGGCTCGGCCATTAACTGATCTCCTTAAGAAGACCATCGATTGGCGCTGGTACAACACCCATGCCGACGCATTTCGTGCAATAAAGGAGAGTCTCCTCCATGCTCCCATTTTGGCTTTGCAAAATCCTAAGTACCCTTTCAGTGTTGTCTACAATGCATCCGACTTTGCCATAGACAGCGCTCTGTTACAAACAGATGCTGCAGGCCGCGAGCGAGTTATCGCATTTGAATCACGTCACCTGAAAGCTGCTGAAAAGAACCATCCAGTTCATGACAAAGAGCTACTTGCTATGAAGTATGCGCTCGTCAAATTTAGAGTTCATCTGCTTGGCTCCAAGCCATTCGTCGTCTATACGGATCATGCGTCATTACGCACGGCGACACAGTCACCTCACCTCTCTCAGAGAATGGCTCGCCAGAGTCATAGACTTCGAGGTGAAGTATAATCCAGGCAAACAAAATGTGTTGGTAGATTCTCTCTCTCGCCGACCAGATTACGAGCTTGATCATGTCACTTCTTTGTCGTCTCCTATCGAGGATCCCATTCGTGTGGCCTATCCACGGGATGATCAATGTGTGGCATTGTTTCATTCCCCGGGGAGAGAGGAATACAAGGACTTGAACAGTCGATTATCGTTACGCTTGTGAGCCAGCCTGCATCGATATTCCATCGATAACACGCTCTTGTGCTATAGCACAGACGTAGCGGATACCGCTCGCATTGTTGTGCCTCACAATGAGGATTTAAAGTACCGAACCCGCTTTGAGCCCCACTATACTGCCCTCAGTGGGCATCTGGATTGGAAAAGGCATGGCTCTGTGAGTCAATACTACTGGTGGCCCAAACTCTACAAATGGGTGAGCACATACGTGCGTACATGCAAAACGTGCCAGCGGGTTAAACTCTCGGCACATTCGGCTGAGCCACTCGCCAGTTTACCTGTGCCCACGGGGTGTTGGGAGTCCATCAGTATAAATTTGTGTTTGGTCTTCCCAAAGACAGTGAAGGCAATACAGGAATTGTGGTCTTTGTTGACCGCTTAAGCGAGATGGCTCAATTAGCGGCAGTGCAGGATTCCATCGATGGCAAAGGTACAGCTATGATGTTTATCGATCGTTTGTTTCGACAACACGGGGGGCCGCTGGCAGTCATCTCAGATCGCGACCCCCACTTCACTAGCAAGTTTTGGACTTCCATCTTCAAGGTGCTTGGCACGCGATTGGACATGTTCACAGCGGATCATCCGCAGACCAATGGTCAAACTGAGCGAGTTAATCGCGTCATCGGCGATGTTCTTCGTAGAGTTTGTGCTGATTAGCTTAAGACTCGGAGCTCGATGCTCCCTGTTATTCAGTTTGTGTTGAACAACGCTGTTCATGCCTCGACCGGCTTTACTCCATTCTATGTGAATAGCATCACGCACCCTCGCTTTCCGCTCACGTTACCACTCCGTGGTTTCGGGCTTGGTGGGGGAGAGTCTGCTTACAAGATTAATGAAATCAGCCCTACCACCATGCAGAAACAGGTGAGCGAGTTTCTCACGACGCGCTTTAGTGTCTTAAGACATGTGCGTGATGCAATGAATGATATCCAGGAAAAACAAAAAGAACAAGCTGATGCTAAAGGCAGAGAATGTATTGATTCTTATGAAGTTGGAGACCAAGTCTTACTAAATACTAAAACCTACCATAAATGTAGTGTCTTCCGTCTTCAAGACAAAGTTGCGCCCACGCTTCATCCGGCCGTTCACGATGATAGCGAAGAAGGGCATTTCCTGTACACACAATCTTCTGCGCACGTTTCGCACACACCCAGTGTTTTACGTTGGCTTGCTTAAGCCATATCACGATCCTTATCTCGTGGACTGGAAGGCGCTTGTGCCTGGAGGAGGAGAGTAGTGCCCGATAACTGCATCTTCGTCAAGAGTTTCATATGGCAATCCAGTCGAGTCAGGTTGCACTCCACCTTTCGCAGTCGTTTCTCGACCGAGTCGATCGAGCCGAGACGGTTCATCTGCTCACGCAACTGAGCCAACCTAGTTAATGACTGTTCACTAGCGCGTTGCACTTGGTCGAGGATCTCCCGGAGTTGTTTCCTCTCAGTCACAGACTGATACAGTGCAGTCTGCACAAGTGCGAAAGACCCGCGAATTCGCGCCATCTCTGACACCAAGTCTTCATGCGCCTGTACCGACACACTACCCCTTCGACAAGATTGCCCGTACGCCGTTGACGTTTTTGAGCGTCGCGATGAGGGTCAGCTTGCATCCCAACGCACTTCCCACCAATAGGTGTGGGGGTGTACGGCTCGCTCGTCAATACCTAGTGACCCGCGAACGTCTGCACAGTCGAAACAGCGGTGGTTTGACCAGCAAGTAGTTTTGCATACTAGTTGCGATACAGGGAACGTAGCTGGCATTTGGCCTTCAGCAACAAATTCATAGCGCAGTTTGCACTCTAACCGGACGCCGGCCTTGGAGGCACTAGATCGAAGGGCATTCATGCTGGGCAAGCGACGTGCCCTATGTGCCCAACTAGTGAGCGTATTATCATCTTCGGCCTCACTCTCGCCGGGGTACAAAACGATCGGGATCGATTGCTGTGTTGGTACAGAGGCACCACGTGCTTGTTCCGTTTATTTGAGTTGATACTCAGAGATCGTCGTCGCTTCGGGTGTCAGGTATCTCACTCTGAGAACATCTCGTTCGGCAATGTCGTCGTAGCCTCGCGTCATGTGGGCCAAGTAGTCAAGGGCTGCCCTGCGAACTTTCGCAACAACTCATCAAAGCTCAAAGGCTTGAAGCGGTAGTCTGAATGCGCCTCGGCAATATCTAGTGTCTAAGACAGACATCTAGCTCTCTCATTTTCTTCGATATAGCGTTGCTGTTGCTCATCGAGCTCGTTGGTGATGATAGACTCATCAAGAGTGGTTGAGGCACGTAACGCTGTTAGCGATTGAGCCGTGCTTCGTTCCGGAAATGGGTTTGGCGTTATGCGAGAAGGCTCGCACGACGCTGAAATGCAGGTTCGGGGGTTTCACCCTCTTTCACGACAGTTTCACGGTCATAATCAACGATATTCTCTTCTCGTATGATGTCTTCCGAAGACACGGAGGAATGCGAAGACTGTGAGGTTATCTGCTCATTCCGAGCTATCTCAATGAGAAAGGTGAAGTATGTCGATTCGGGTATCGACTGTTTGGTGGGGGAGGGTGTAACGGGGTTACACAAAAGGTTGCGATAACCAGGTACATTGGTGTGTTACACATAGAAAGAGATCAGTGTCTATGATAAGGCGTATTTTTGTATCACATACGCTAAGCGATAATACCGTACCCTATCGGTTATGGTTAGAGGATATGTATCGTAATAAGGTCTTCACAGTGGCGACGTAGTTCTGGTGTGGTACACAAGAAGAACTACGATGAGGCTATTCGATTAGGTAACATAGTTTTTTTAAGGTTAAATACGTAAGTAATGTTTATTATCGTTATAAATGAGTAAATATATTCAGTTCCCCTGTTGATCAGTTTCAGACACGTGTCTTTCTAAGACGTCTCTGGTCGTAAGAGTTAAGTGCCTGAGTGAAGGCTAAGTACTCTTGAGCATTAGTGCCAGGTGATTCCTTGGAGTCGTAGTCCCCTGAACCAGGACTAGAAGCTTAAGAGCTTGTACGTACACTTAGAGTTAAGTCTCACTAAGTCTGCAAGACTTGAGATCCTTTAAGTTAATACCAGTTTAGTCTGATATACTAAGAGACTCTACGAGTCTAAAAGTCTTCCTCTGACTAAGGAGTTAGGGTAGCTCTGCTACACTTTCAAACTCCAACCGAAGCGCACCATCAACTCCCTTAGCAATCGCCCTGGATTCATCTTTTGCTGAACTGTAAGCTTTTAGCCTCGACTCCATGGCAGCAGTCACGTGCTTCTCGTCATCTGTAGCCGAAGCCGGGGAGATGGAATTCGTTGGAGGTGGACCAGACACCCCTTGGAAACTTTCGATACACGTCTACACTGCTGCGCTAGCCACGAGCTGTGCAGGCTACAGGCGCATGGTACCCACTTTCAAGCTAGTTCTCGTATGGGGGAAGCTGACTGAGGAATGACGAAAGCTTCGAGGCTAGCTGCGCCTCAAGAAAGGACGGCAATGGTGCAAGCTTGGCGTCTGTACTTATTAGCGACTCTATTTGATGCTGCTTCTTGTATCGGTAAACCATAATAAACATCAATCTTGTCGAAGGTTGCCCAAACACTCTGGTCGGCCCAGCGGGACGTTCTGGTCGTGCTATGTAGAAAGCCGTCACAGGAGCAGTTTTTCCGATGACGTTTATTTTCTGTCGCAGTACTCGTACTATCGAATACAAAGACGTATCCAGTGATATAAAGACTGAGTCGTGTTGTGCACTGGCAGCTTCCATTCTGTTAGAAAATTACTAGTCGTGCGAGTCAGATTCATCCCATTCGAGTCTGGTAAGCATAACTTGTCTTCTAGTGCTTGTTGCGTGCATGAACTCACTACATTCGAGGACTGTGATCCGACTGTGGTGATGACTACATTCTTGGTCATGCACGGAACAGGACTCGAGCTTTGTTTTTTTAGAAAGGAGGTCGACTAAACTGAATATATGGACAGCGATGCCCAGGTCAGGTTTCTTTACACACACTGCTTCGACGAGTGTCTGCTTTATGCCACTTAGCAGTTCTTCTGGATGGCATGCATGAAGATGTCACAGAATGGTAAGGCGGACAAATAAATCTGATTAAGCACCTCTGTATAGTTCTTGCTAGCCTGCTGATGAGAATACGTACGCTCCCGACAATAATGAGGTGAGGTTAACACACTACTTGTCGTGGTGCTAGTTTCCCCTGTGCTCTCCTTACAATCTTGGAAAGGGTATCGAAAGCAGGTTTTTGCCACCTCGACGTTCAGGAACATCGAAGCAGAAGGAACAGCCATGGTGTCGCAGGCAAACAATTTTCTGATAGACAACTGCTATCAATTGTCGCAGAGATTTGCGGGATTTGAAAAATTGCAAAGGAATGTTTTCCATGTAACTCTAAAGACGCCTATATTTAGGCAAATGCTAAGCGGCTGGGTTCATTTGTTATTCGGCCTGATCATTATATATGCTTTTAAAGGAGTAACCCAGAAGTACGCCTAATTTGGGCAGGAATAGATCCCAAGATGATTCAATTTGGTATTAAAACTTACTTACTTGTCAGTGCAAAGCTCGAAACGACGATAACTTATTAGTGCAGTCCAAGGCTATCATCCTTCTCTAGTCCTCATTCTTTTCTGTTGGCGCTCTCTACTCAGAAAAATGTCGCATAACACCAAGCCTTATATTCAACCACGTCCATTAAAGCATGATGCATCGGCGCAATCGCGATCGCTCGTAAGGGGCGGTCTCACACGCCTAAGGTTTTTAGTGGCGCTCTTTAAAAAATATCAAATACGATAGCGATTAACGAGATTCAGTATTGTTGGATTCGCCACAGTCGGCTCAACAATCGAAAATGCGAGATGTAAAATTAAACACGCGCGTTAGTGATCGCAGTTGAGTCGCCAACAAGAATTAACCGTACAATGTTTGTGGAACGCGGAGCTGTCTTGAGAATCCCCATGTAGCTAGTCGGTCACTAAAAGTCACGTTTTGAGGGAAACTATTCATATGTCGAAACAGCAACATGAATTTTTAACGACATACCTAAAAATGACCCAGCCGAATAAAATGAACCCAGCCGTTTAGCATTTGCCTATATTTATTGCTAAATTCACCTAGATGCCGTTATGGCTATCCAATTATCTTACATGTACTATCATCAAAAGCTTAGAAGGCATTCACACATTAGCGAGATTTTATCATATATCTCGCCAGAGAACATCCTTTTTTTAAAACCCGTTGCTTTATATTACACTAATTTCCTTCATTTAGCAGGATTCACAACATCACATTGTCTTACATCTTTTCAGTTCGGAGTATTCCATTCGCGACAGCGCAAGGGCATGCCCGCAGCATGAAGGTAAATATTACACCGAAACGGATGGAGGCAAAATTGTTGTGGGGTCGATAGGCTAGGGCCTCCGCATTTTTATTCTTCACAGAGCCTTTAAGTTTGCTTATAAGACGATGTTGTGGCATCACTTGCTCTCGTAAAGTTCTTAACATTTATGTCCTTGAAATGGTTCAGTGAAACCTAGCACTTTGAAAGTAGGTATGACAGGGTTTAAATTGCATTTTAGTGCGCACATATCCGTGAAGCAGCTTCACAATCATGCATCTTGACAACCGTGACCTCCATGTTGTCTTCTTCTCTTGGCACACGCCGCCCAACTGGTCCAACCGATTTTATCTTGTTTGTGCATTAGAGGTGGCCAGTGTCGCAGTTGTCGAAAAAAGTGTCAACTGGGCTCTATCGTATGGCACGTTCTTGTCAAAGATAATCGCGATCTTATACGAACAGCCAACCTTTTAGTTCCGCAGTCTTGTAAGGGCATCATAAGTCCTTGGAAATCCTGATGTCATTTTCTTTGCGAGCAACAGAGAAAAATGTACTCGGTGCAGGGCGATCTTGTGTGGATACTGCTTATAGAAAAACCTTGGCGCACGGCGTCCTCTTGAGTCCGGAACACGCTTTTCTTGACTTCCGGATAGACCGACTGGAAGAGGGTCTTTAAAATCCATGATTGAGTGGTCGCATCATTAATAGTGTATACAGCGGCATAAGTGGTAGTGTCAAGACTACCGGATGAGACTTTCGCAGTAGCCACAGAAGTATCAACATCGTAAGCAACACCACCAGAGGTAAAGATTAGATGTTTTAAATACAATGTTGACAATGTAGTTATAAAGATGGAAACGGAGGCCTGACTGAGACCAAATAATGGACTCTCTTGGTATAATGTGCATGTTTTCTTAACATTTGCTGACATAGTTTACATAAGTCAAATGGATAGCCTATGTGGCCTGTGTTGGTGGAAGGTGATGCGACGTATTCGCGCGTGTACGTATTTGGTGTATCTGAAGTTAACCCTTCGGGTACTGGTGTTTCGGGTTCACCAGCACTTTCCTGCCAGGCAGTGACGTCACCCATTTTTAAGGATGGTCAACATCAACGAGTAAACGATTTCCAGGAAAGGGGACGAGACGAGATGGAACACGACAGTAAACGATTTCCAGGAAAGGGGACGAGACGAGATGGAACACGACAGTGAACGGTTTCCAGGAAAGGGGACGAGACGGGACACTACAACACTACAACAGCAGGGAGCAGTTGAACGAGTGTAGTTCTAAGAAGGTACTAACGGTAGGGAAGCATTCACAGAATACAACTCACTTCTGGTTTTACTGCTTTTGCCTTAAGTGCATCTTCGGTCGGACCATAACAGCCTGTAGGTGTATTTAGCAAGACGTGTAGCTGTGGGGGGCTGACGGCAGATAATGACCGGCTAGATAGCAGATACTATAGCATCTACTACAAAAAAAGCTAAAGTTTTTCCTTTCTGGTGTTTTATGCACGTCGATCGACCAAAGATGGTCAATAATTGAGGCAGCTGTAAAATTAAAATACATATTTGATCCATCTATCTCCGCCACACTCTCCGCTTATCAAGTCCTGATAGTGGCATTCAGCTTTAATTGAATAGACAGTAACAATATTGAGCAATCGTGACCAAGTGTAATTCACAGTTGTTCTTCTACTGTCTTCTACGGACCTGTGTTTGGTCTTTTTATTGTTGGAATTCCTTGACTGATGCTTTGTTTGCTATGTTAATTATCAGAACCTTCTACTGGATATAAGCTGCAGCGATGAGCCTGCTATCTTATCGTTAGACCACTTCACTAGACCGACAGGGTAGGATGAGACTCAGATATAAACTCAGGTTATACAAGGGACATAATGAAGCTGAAGAAGTGGATGTATACGCAGAGGAAAATGCGGATGATGTTTGAAACATGGCAGCGGATATTGGAAGGGGACGCAAATGGCGATGAGGTTTACAACAACAACAACGTCCAAGATTGCGCTGGCTTAAAGGAATATCAAACAAAACAAATTCAACGACGACCACGACCACAAATACATCGAATATGACGACGAACACGATGACGCCGGCCAAATGGACCATTAAACGAAAATAAAAACAATGACTGCCACAAATACAACACCATGATCATGATTATTTCAACTTATTCTTTGTTCCGTTGCATTTGTTATTATCTTTTCCTGATGTTAGTCGCAGCCGCAGCAGTTGCGAGAACGACAAAAGACGCATCACCGTCACACGGCGTGGGAAGCACATCAAAACTGGGCGTAATACGTCGACCTACCTTTCCTCTTGCTTCGTTGTAGGATCTTCACAGTGCTCCCATTCGTGGGTTTTTTTCGTGCATGAAAATCTCCACCATCTTGTTTAGCGGATCCCATCGATCGGTAGGACTACTCCAGCTGCATGTAGTCGGGTACTTCGAGTTTTCATCATCGGCTGTGAAGGTGCCGAGATCATGAGGTACCGATGGGACGTAACAATGAGGAAAACCAAGACTATGTCCATAGAATTGGACTGTACTGACACGTCCGCATCGGACCCTCAGCTGACGTCAATGGCTTCTTCCGTTTGTTGTATGTCTCGTCCGTTCAATACGACAGCATACTGGTCTTTCGCTGCACGAAGAATTACCATTTCCATGTCTTGAACTTCTAACCGCACGTTTTAGCCATCCTTGCATCATCACTCCCATCTCGTCGTCGCGAGGCTGCAACGATACATCCAGATACAGCTTGCAGTGCAGCCAGCTTTTTATTCATGCAGGTAGTCTTCCATACTACTGCTCCGTATGCTTAACCTAATCACACTCGAGACTTCACGCTCTTAAGATCCACGTCGAGCTTTTTGCTTGACTCAAGACATTCTTCCACGAGAACCGGAGCGTGTTCTTGCCACAGTGCCTTGCTGATCACATGATACGAGCTTCTTGCCAGCTTGTGACCGTGTTGATCGAGCAACCGACACTACGTTTTCCATTAACAAACCGTCCTGGTCATCACCATCACAATCTTCGTCTGCCCCAATAAACACGTCCAAATCTTCCCTAAGCAGCTGCACCACTGGTGGCTCCAGTGTTAAAAGTAAAGTTGTCATAGCGGACACCCCCCTCCGGGTCAACGCACCAGCAGCCAGGTTTGGTAGTTATAGTGGGTGATTTGTGTGGTTACACTGAGTTCTAGAAGGTTCTTAGTTTGGTTAGCACAGGATACAGAAAGATACCCCTTGTAGATTGGATAAGCCACTGACGAGGCCCCCGGCGGGGGGGGCCAACACGCGTCTGGCGCGCGTTCTAATATAGAAGTCATCTACAATGCTTTCTCTCTTTCCAACATCCAGTGCCGTTTCATGGTGCACATGGTTGTCTTGGTTCGGCAAATTGATCGTCGCGCGGAGACGCGCTGCTCTTGCTCCCCTAAAGCCCGTGGGTGTACAACTGTCAGGTCGATGCATTGTGGATGAGGCATTGCGATTTACTTCTTCTATTATTATTTTTAGATTTCTTTTAGTTATAGTAAATCTTATTTTAGTATTTTAAAGTGCCTATAATTGATGCTTAGAAGCTGCCACAATATTGACCATTTATGGTCGATCGACATACATAAAACACCAAAAAGGTAAGACTTAAGCTACTTGTGTAGTAGCTGCTACAGTATCTTCTAGCTAGTCTGTCAGTATCTGCCGTCAAGCCCCTCTCTATCAGCTGGCTGTGTTTGACCAGCCTATCTACATGCTCTCCCGCTAATTAGGCGGAGCAACTTTAGGTACTGACATAGCAACACCTGACATCGTACAGCTAGAAATCAGTGGTAGACTCGATTCAAAGAACAGCTGCATATGGTTGAATATGATCACAACTCTGACAAACAAAAAGTCATTTGCCCTCAGTATTCGATCGTAGACAATCGGAGATCGCCATATAATCGTATCCAATACGTAATGCATCGCTGTGCAGTTTCAGCGAATCGGACTGATAGGGGTAGGGCAATCTTATTACGACATCATTCCGACATATTTTTTCGGAATGAAGCTGAAAATATATGTGACCTCCATACAAATAACAAGCATGTCATCAACTTTTATTCAAGTCCTATACAATGAACTTATCATCATATCGGAATCTTTTTAGTGTGAAGGTAATCCCCACTACACACTTCATTATTGTTGCTGAAGCCCCTGATGCAAACTGTACATTAATACTCGTCGACTTGTATCTGTCGCTCAATGAATTTGAGTCTGGCATTGTATTGCGATTGGTGTCGTACACACTTGATAGACCATCCATAATCAACTAGAGCTTAAAGTGACATATCCCTCGTCACTTTAATTTTCAAGGTAATGAGAGCAAGATCATCACCAGGTTTAATAACGACAGTTATTTATTTATGACGGAACTTCTGCCAAGAGGTCTGCAACCCACTTAACGTTGCTGAATCGGTTAGGGTGCTGCACACCTACTGACCCCGACCATTTTATACTGCTTGTTGTCCCTGCCTCTTATTGGCGGACTGACGACTGTTACGTCCACTGTCTCGATACATTGAGCGTAAGGTACTACATTCGTATGCGTAAAGTCCTTTTTTCTGAAAGCTATTGCATTTCTGCAATTCTAGAAGTTTGGAGAGTGATGTTTGTCGCTCATCAACAACCAGAGTTCCATATATTCTAGGCATCCGCTCAAGTTCGCCTGGGTGGGCGATATGCCATAAATCATGAGCACGTTTCACGCTGAAGTTCCCTTTTCTACAATTTAAATTGAATCTTCCAGAGTATTTAATTGCAGGCGACACAGGTACGTCAGGATAGGACATCCGCAAGACCTTGCATAAACAGAGTAATCATTTCATGTTCATACAGTAAATTTGTTGTAATGCAACTCGTAAGGTGCCATATATGCTGTATGTAAGGAATGTACATCACGTTTACCTTGCTTGGGTTCCAGGAGTCCAGATCGATTCCTGACCTTTTGGTGGCTCAAAAGTTTGTCCGAGCCCGTCTTTTTGACCTCCAATGACCCAAAGACATATGGGTCGTGCAGCTTGAGGCCAAAGGCCAAGTCGTGGAACATCATTCCAAGTTTGACTGATCAAATACGACATGCATTTGATCATCAACGATATGACGAGCCCTCAGGGCATCTTACAGCTCGACAAACCATCTCATCAGGGACATGTCGATATTCACGGTTTCGGTTCGAAGTGTGGGCGTAGCACCGATAAAGCAGTCTGCTGCTGTCTCAACAGCTTCGAACTGCTAAGATCCTTGATAGTGAAGCAAAGCTACCTTCGTCGTTCTATGTCAAGTTCTTTCTGGATAAATTGGCAATGTCAGCATGCAGTCCATTTGGTTCCGTAGCGAAAAGCACTGCACCAACGACTTCTTGTTTATTTGTCAAACTCATGCGTTCCAGGGCATCCCATTTGATTGACTAAAAAGTAGATTTTACACGTTGGATGAAAGTTGTCGTCTTCATCATCCAACACGTTCATATTGGAGAGAACGTATGTGGACGTTGGCCGGACTACAAAGTGCTACATGTTCGCTCATGCCAGTGTTGATAGATGCTTGGAGGAAGTCTATTGAGCTGTGATATAGGATTCTACCATTGTGTTTTTGCTTACTGCTTCACTAACTCGATTCGCTTACCATCATTATGTCTTGTGCTTCCCATCATTCTGTTCAGCGCTTCCCATAATTCTTTCGAGTGCCCTCCATTATTCTATGTTGTCAGCCGTTACACCCACCGTTTCATACGCCCTATCGGGTGCATTCGTATCGTGTAACGGGGTCACACGACCGTTACCGCCCTAAATGGATATACCTTGTATATGTGATATACAATTCCTATTTTATCCGTGATAATTGATGTGGTTGATAACCTCCGTCATCCATTGATGACAGATTTATGTACCATCCATCAATCTTTAATATACTAAAGATTACTATGGAAATTAGTTTAACCTTAGTATTAGGTAGTTGTATGAGGTTTATTACAGATAAAACTAAGAAATAAAAGTTCAGTTCCCCTTTTGATCTTTAAGTGACACGTGTCTAGTCTAGACGTCAGCAGATCGTTAAGAGGAAGAGACAGCTTGTGGCGTATACTCGAGAGTACATTGTGCGTACGATTCTTAGAGGCGTTGTTAGTCCCTTGAACCAGGACTAGAAGCATTACGAGCTTAAAGACTCTTTGAGTCTAGGTTGATTAGTTCTAAGAACTAGAGACTCTCTAAATTAATAGGAACCTAGTTCGGTAGAACAGGTAACTCTAAATACACCAACATTTATTGCTAAATACACCTACATGATGTATAGGCTATCCATTTAACTTAAATAAATAGTAATTAATGCTGAGAGAGTATACACTATTGAACAAGAGAACGTCCACTATACTGAATATCCGATGCAGTTTTATCATTCAAATCTATCGCACTTAGCAAAAGCACGACCTTCTATTGTGCTACGGTGTCTATTTCGACGTATTGTCCAATGGCGACAAAGCAAGATCAAGATGATATTGTGGCCGTGGATCTTGGACTGGAACGGATGGACGTAAAATCATCGTGTGCAGCACAGGTGGATTCGTAACATCAATGCGTGACTGTGTACCTTGAGCTGGAATGGATTGACGCGGAATTGTCGTGTGTTGCACAGGTTGAGTCAGGTGCATCGACGCAATTGAGCGTTGAGCATGCGATGGCTGCGGCATCGCAGACAGAAAGAACTGGATGGGCGGTAGACTTGCGGGTAAGCCGACTTCGACGG